>VZZY01022089.1:0-88188 GCA_013400335.1 Eurystomus gularis | reverse complement strand
TTTAAGCAAGCCGATCTAGTGGAAGGTGTCCCTGCCTATGGCAGGGGGGGTTGGAACTAGATAGTCTTTAAGTCCCTTCCAAACCATTCTGTGATAATGCAAAGCCTGAATTCTGCAGTGCTTTCACTGCAAATTCCCCATCCTAACTATCTAAGGGTTTTCTCCAGGAATTATGAGGAAAATACTTCCAGATTTTCTTTTATTTCATAATTTATCATGGATCCAAGTAACTGAATACTTGTCAAAATGTTTCATGTGTCAACAAATTTTTTTCTCTGTTGGATTCTGGGGATAAGTAGAGGTTCCAGATTTCAAGATTCTACCTTCTTTAGAAATGATTACTAATACAGAAATGTAAAGAAACCTGTAATTACTAAGAATCCATGAATCCTAAATAATTGCTCATCAGGGATCAAATTCCAACTCCTTAGATAAAGCAATTTAATCATGCATTTAAGGCTTTATATTTATGTGACCAAAACAGGTAATCGAAGGTTTGTGTGTCTTGAGAGATTAGTACAGTATTTGTCCTCCACTACGTTTCCTGACATAGAAATGAATTTTATTGAGTACCACTAAAACCTCTTCCTTTAAAGAGAGCAAGAGAGAGAAACAATCTTTTTCTTCAGAGAGTACCATCCATCTTCCTCTTTAGAGTGGCTTAAATGAGAAAATTTAGTACTGTGGCTGCAGTTGCTTGCACTTGCTTTGTGCATGTTACCACTTTGTTTTGCTGTGAGAAAGGGAAGAGTGACAAATACAATTGAGGTGACAATGTCTGAGAATTTCAATTTTTATTTGCTAACAACCTCCTTAATGTTCGGATTTCAGTTATCTTGACATGTATATTCATAGAGGATGAAATTCAGATGCAGACAGACAGCCCCAGGCTTATGTACCACATAAATCCTGCCTAAGCCTTTAAAATGTGCTTTAAGTGGGCCTAATTGATGTGCAGGACCTGTACTGGCCCTTATACACATGGGAGAATTGCTCCCAGTTTTTAGGCTTGCAATAATTAACTATTGTACTTTGCTTTAAAAATCTTTTATTCTTTTGGATCAGCTTCCATTTTTCCCAGTGAACTGCTTTCATGCTGCCTTCTGTTTAAACAAAAGAAAAGTGGAATATTTGAGATCACTATAAATATGTTAGATACAAACACAAATAAAATGTATAGTGAAAAGGTCAGCATTCAATAAAAATTCAAATCAGATATCTGGATCTGATTAGACACTGTGTGATCTATGCAGTATGCACATGGGGATTGGGCAGAAAATCCACTAAATGTGATTATGGGAAAGCACACGTTTTGTAAAGGGCAAAATTCATCATATCCCTTAACAATTCTTAAGACATAGGTGGAGACTAGAATTACTATAGCAACTGATTATGTGTTTGTTGGTAGCTTAGTATTTGCTAGTACATTAAGCACAATATGCCATTTCTGATTAATACTTCATAATTTATATTTATCGTACCATCAATTTTGGATCAAAATGTAGCACAACCAGCTTATTAACCTAATAATGCAAAATACATTCTTGTATCTAGTTTGCACCTTGCCCTATTTTGTCTAGTATCTGAAAGGACAATTCTTTTTCTTTTTCCACATCAGCCAATTTTCTAGCTACCTCCTATCCTCTTAGAGCAAGTCATATAGAAAACATCAAATTTTATTCTAAAGAGAGGATAGTTACAGGATCTTTGTATACATTTTGGACCAATGTTCTGAAGAAACAACGGCTTTTGGTTTTTTAAGCACACCATTTTTGTTTGACCAATGCCTCTGCCTCAATGGTAAATAATCCAAATAGATTCTAAAGTGCTTTAATTAATCTTTTCAAATATCTGAGTTTTTCTCAGGTTAATGCAGTATAGCCCAATTTACTTTGGTAATGAATCAAGCTAAATATGAAGTAATTCTATTAGTTTTCAATGACAGCATCTACAACATGGTTGAAGTGATTACTTTAAATTCACACTATAAACAAATTCAAATATACCTGGAAAGTCTATAGGTAGACAAGCTGTCTAACTCTAGTATTATGCAAAAGAATTATGTCTACTCAAGAACTGTAGTTATTTCCAAACTCCTCCTGAAAGTTAGTGTGCTTGCCCGCATATTCTAAATCCTGAATATTTGAAATTGTAATCCAAAACCTGTTTCATATTGCAGTCATTATTTCTAACCAGGGTTCATTCCCACATACATTGACAAGTATAGAAACGAGGTTTGAACACCCTTTCTCTAAAGTATGCATAAATTGTTTTAATCTATTTTGAGTTGTTGGCCTTATCTGTAAGGTAGAGAGATTTGTTGGAGTTCATGGAGTTTTAAATAAAGTGTTAAAATTAGATGTGATACAGTAATTTGTGTATAGGGAGGTAATCAATAGCAATGATATGGGATGGTTACAGGGTGACAGAGACACTGAGTAAGCTGCTCTACAGGTATTAAATGCCAGAATATGCATCAGGTTGTTTCCTACTCTGATTTATGGAATCTATTCTTGATGTAAATGGTCATTTGCTGTTTTTAAAAACAAAGATTTTGCTTGTAGAGTCATTCTACAAAAGCACTGGCAAGGAGAGTATATGATGGAAGTAGTTCAATACAGTGTACCAAGCTTATGTCTCAGGTTGGATACCTTATTCTATACGTGAGGCTTGTGATACAGTTAATAAGTCTGAAGACTGTGGATGTTACCAATCTTGTTAGAAGCCCTTTGCAGTCAAAGACATAGGGAATATGTTCAGTGAAGGAGCCTTGGGCTTGGACAAGCCATGTTAAAAGCTAAAAGGTACTTGATGGTGCTAGGTTCAGAAAAGGCTTGGCTGTTCTCAAAACAAGAAGACAAGGCTTCCAAAACAAGAAAGAAAAAGCATATACTCTGGAGTGGAGACAAAACAAGGCATTCCTGTACTTTAACCCAGAAATCTCCCCAGTTGAGGAGAAGATAGCCTTTTTCAATGCTTGTTTTCTGATATAAACATTTATCTGCATGAAACTGGCTTAAAATGTTATGTCTTGTGTGTTGTATTTTACTGTATGACATACTGTATGAAATTACTTGATCTATATTCTGTCATGTCAGAATCCAAAAAATTGTGGTGTGGTTATAGTTAACCTGTCTGGGCTCATATTTCTAGATGCTAAGACAATCTACATATCTTCATGCATTCATTTTAAATCTACTTTTGTCATGGTGAAAATATATTTAATACACGGTAGTGTTCATGCTGTCAGTGTACTTCTGTGCACAGCAGAATTCCCCTCTTGGCTCATCTCTGTTCATAAACAAATGTCATGGAGAAGTTAATACTACACAGTTTTAAATAATCTACTGTATCATGCCTCAAACCAGCAATGAAAGAAAGATACGTATTTTGCAAAACTTACTTGCATGGTTAGCATTATTTGCACTTTATAGCAACATATAAAAGTCATAATTTACATGGGTAAACTATCCAGGCCTTCTGCTGTGTTGTAACTAAATAACTCTGGGTTCAGAAGTGGGCTTCATTCTTGCCCTTGTCCTGGAAGAGCACTGTTAAAAGGCTGATAGCATCCAGTAGTGAATAACTTTGGGTTTCCTTTTCCTGTAATTACTATCTTTTAACTTAAAATAACATTTATACCAAAAAGTTGCAACAGTAATTGAGGTGCTTTCAGAAGAGCGGGGATGTTAGGTCTCAAAACTGTGGCCCAAACACCAAAGCAGTGGTCATTCAGCTTTATGATGGGATCTAGAGGATGCCTGGGAGAGAGAAAATGCACAGGTCAAAGCTGGTCTGAAAAATTAAAGCAGGAGCTCAGCCATTAACATGTCAACCCGGTTTTGCCTATCAATGGCAGATCTGGATGAGAGCAGGTGTGATGATTTAAGGCTAAGGACAGCAGTTGGTGGTAACACCAAGCAAGTCAGGGCTAGAGCTGAGTCATATACTTTCTTATATGACGGTACAACTCTCATCAGCTGTTCATCTGATACAGGACAGTGTAAAGAACTGCCCTAAATATCAAGGACTGTGGTAAGGTATGTCATAGTTCTTACCCAATGAAGTCTGCAGAAAGCCAGTAAGCAATTAGTGGAGCCTTTTCTAAGAACTGGTCTTTCATGTGAGTCAAAGTTACTGGTCCTTTGACAGACCAAGGACATTACTTGATGTACTGCCGTGAGCTGAGAAAGAAGATACAGCTCCGAGGAAGAGCATGAAGTCCTTTTTATTACAGAAGGTTGCAGTGCCATGATATGCATCTGCAAGATGACCCAGGAAAAATCTCAATTTTTCTAGGAGAGAAGCTGTCACCTAGCAGAGGCCTTTTTCTGGACTATATTGAGATACATCTGGTCCAGCATGAAGTACAAACTGGAAGGAATACAAAAATATCCTCAGAATGGATGCCATGAATGCCAAGAGGTAGCTAAGCCATATTTCAGAGAAATCACGAATTGACAGTCAAATGGTAAGGTCCCATTGTTCTACTTTTCAAAATCAGATGGAGCCATGACATTTTGGTTTTGCTCGAGGCAAGTAAATGCCATTTTAGATTTTGATGCCTGCCTCATGCTGTGGATTCATATTTAATAGCAAAGACTCAATATGTGGTTTTCCTGTGCCTCACAAAAGACTATTGACAAATTTCTTCTCATGGTTGCCTCCTGTACCAATTTAGAAAGATGGCCTTTAGGCAGCAAAGATTAATGGACATATCATAGATCAATGAGTAGTTTCCTGAGGCTTTATGCAAAGTACACTATTGCATGTCTTAACATGTAATTTTCAGCGTGCATTGAGTTTACTTTGAAGCAGCTCTTAGTGGGCTAACAGTTGCTTCAAAGGTGTATCTTGCATATAGCCCATCCAAATGAGCAATCAGCCTCCACAGGACATGCCGCTTTGGCTATGTGTAGGTAGACAGGAATCAGGAGTGGAAAAAATATAAAATGATGAATAAGGAGATGGCAAGAGGAGGTTAGAGGGGAAAAAAAGCAACTTGGTGGGACAGAAAACAGTGAAAGAAGAAAATGTAACAGTAAGGATAGAGAAACTAGGAAAGAAAGATACAAAAGCCAGAAGAGGAAAACGGAGAAGAAAACAGGAGATAAGTATCTAGGAGGAGGGTGGAAAAGGCATTTCTTCTTACTGTTTGAAATGATAACTTGTGAGATAGACCAGAGGGTCTGCCTCAGACACAGCTGGTATGTGTAATGGGAAGCCAATAGTAAATTTTGTGCCAAAGGGTTTTAGTAAAAAAAGGGGTATAACCTGGGATAGAGGATGGTGTAGTACTCCAGTACCCATAGATCGGTTACCCTGGCAGCTCTGCTGCACGTACACAACAGCTTGCTGGAGCACTTCCCAGTGTGTTGGCCATTATTCTGAGATAGAACTGTGAACATTGTCTCACTGCGCAGAAATCATCTCCTGGGAACTGTGGGCCAAGTATTACAGAATCTTTCTTTACCTCAGTGGAACACAACTAACATTTGATAGGAAAAATAGTAGTTAATAGAGTTCACATGTGTTTCTTTTGCTCATTTCCCCTCCTCCACTCATCCATTAATCAATGTACTAATTGCCTCTGCACAGTTGGCTAAGAGAGACTTGTGGTTGCTCACTGTTTTGTAATATTAGGCATGATAGTGCAGTTGTAGCTCTTCCTTTGTGACTGCTGCACTCAGTGAATGGGGTGCAAGGTAAACAGTTATCTGATCTTTTTGGAGGATTCCTGTCAGAAGCGTGCTGCACCAGTGGGATGTCTACTTGCAGCCTCTAGGGAAAGGATGTCGGAAAGAAGATGTCTGTGCCTCCACTGATGTCTGAGCAAGTACCATTGTAAGGGCTGGACTGGTCAGGTCCCTGTCAAGTAACTCCGTAGTCTTTCCCGTGCAGGTTCCAGGGGGGTTTTTTGTTTGCTTTTTGGTTTTGCCTTGTTTGTTTGTTTGTTTTTTTCTTCTGGTGGGCTCATGGCCATATTCTTTACTCTCATGTTCAGCCACTGCACTTGCAGTCTGGCCCAGAGAGGCAGCTGCCCTTCCATGGCTTTCCTCATAAGGGCTGGAGTTCCCATAGTTGAAGAAAACACTATCCTTCCAACAGACCCGTCATGTACTTTTTATGTAGTAGTCATTAAGTGGGAGAAAAAACAACTAATTCATTGGGAACTGAGTTCCAGTGTATTGTGCCCTATATTATAAGTCTTTGTTTCTCTTTTCACAGAAAAAAAAGCTACTGGAGACAATAGTTCACAGACTAAACTAGCTACTGATATGAGGTACAATGTAAAGCTTGAAACCCTGAAAATTACTTTATATTAGCTGAAATATTAATTTCATGGATCTATTTTGTCCTCAAGTAGTCTTCTCTTGAAAATCTTTTACCCCGTGCCTATTCTGCCAAGGTACAAATGTACTCATTAATCAAGGTGTACAACGAACCTGGCTTTGCTTGAAAAATGCTTGCTCAGTGAACATGCTACTTTCAATTACAAACACAGAGTTCAAGCTTGCCTTGATTTTTTGAAGTATTGCACACCGTTTTCCATGCTGTGAAGAAGCAGAGTGGTGTTACCTGAAAAAAATCTCTTTTATATTCAGCCAGTATTTCAGGCAGCACTTTAGAGCCTGGGAGAGATTATTGCTCATGATTGCTGTTCATAAAGTTCATAGCAGGTCTCCTTTTTTCTGTAAAGAATGCTATTTCCCCCTGCCCCTTTCTTCCAGATTGTTTTATTTCCTAGGAAACTCTGGAGCAATTTACATGCCTTTTGGGTCACGCACAAAATTTTTATAGCCAACTGAGTGACTGAATGGAAGTTAAGTGTTCTCCAGTTCGCACAGATGGTCTTGTTTAGCTGTCACATTTTAACTGTGTAGCTTACCAAGGACTAGTGCTAATATTTTGATCTTCTACAGAATCTTCCCAATGAACTCTCAAAGCTCTTCACAAACACAATTTAATTTAGCCCTCATATCATCTCCACTGAATAAATCAGCATCCTCATCTTAAAGGTGGAAAAGCTGAGACACAAGGAGTAAGGCTAGATGTCTAAATGCGACATCTAACATCAGGCAATGAAGTTCCTGTTCAGACATGCTTCACTATTAGCTATGGACATGGTACACTGCACTTCCAAAGTCAAAGCGGTGCTCAAAGAGCATCCTCACATCAGAGGTGACACTAAACAACTGAAGAATAAGACCCATAGTACTATAGAAAGGGGAGCTAGAGGAGCACCACCTCGAAGATTTAGGGCAAATTGTGAAGGAGAAAAGAGTGACAGGAATGGAAAATGCTATTAAAAAAACAGTGTAGATTTACTGAAGATGCATTGTGCAAGACTGTTTTTGATAAGACAATATAATCTAAATTAAGGAAAATACCACATTGAAGCTAAGCTAAGCACTGCCTCTAACTGTCCTCATCACCCCTGTCTATATCTCTCTACTGAACTCTTTTGAGAAGGTAAGATCAGAATTGTATACAATACACAACATGCAGGGGCATGATGCATTTTTACAGCACTTCCCTGTTTTCTTTTCCTGAAAATATCCTGATATTTGTTTTGCTTTTTTGATCATCATGTTCACAGAGCTGATGTTTTCACAGAAATATCCACTATGACTCCAAGATCTGTTTCCCAAATTATGCTGGTTACTTCAGAACCCATCACTGTGTATATAAATGCCTACTAAAACACTGATCTGTATGTACAAAAAAATACCAAAAACAACCAACAAAAAACTGGTAACTCTTTAGTCTCCAGAAGTAGAAAGTGACAGCAACCCAGCAAAGAATGTGCTGTTTTGATTCTTCCCTGACCCCCAGCTGTCATGAGAAAAATGGCTGTGTCTCTCCAGATTTCAGCCATCTTGTCTGAAATTGGTATTTGTAATCATCTCTCTAAAGAGAGAAAGTTGTTGCACTGCACCTGACAGTTTCTCTGGAGAGTTGTCTGAAGATGTGACAGAAAAGGAAACAAGGTTCACTGCTGGGGAAGAAGGTGACACCAAGGTCTTTGTCACAAATTACAGGGTCTCTAGTGTACATTTTCCTTCAGTATGTTGCTTCTCTTCCCATGAGTGTTCTCTTTAACTAGCTTTCCTGTTCTTCATCTGCTGTCTTTCCTACATTTCTTGTGTTTTCTGACATTCTTCTAATGTATTTTATGTGGCTTTAAAAATATTGTTATAAATCCTTTGAACTAAATGACCTTAATCTTTTACTCTTTTGGTTATGCAAGAACTGAGACAGTATGTTCCTACCTGCAACAGCAGTTCATGCTGCCATCTTCAGTGGTGAAGATGGTGAACTCATGACAAAAAAAACAAGAGCTACATGATGTTTTGAAGATCAGCCAGGTTAAAGGGACAATCGAGTAGGACTTTTCCTACATTTATTCCAGATTGAGCACTCTTTCTTTCCCTAACATCACTTAACACCACAAGAAGACAGAATAAGTGAAGTGGACAGTTCAAACAGACAGTGTGAGCATTTTAAGTGTGGGAGTTAGATCAAGAGACAAGATGGAAATTGCAGTGGTACCACTTAATCATTTTATTGAAGTTATCATTCAAATCTTGGCAGAGCCAACATCTGGAACAATACTCATTTTAAGGTGACATAAATTATCACCATAAGGAATACGGCAGAATGATCAGCAGCAGAGAGGGGTGATTTCTGAGATGGATAGCTAACATTTCCTGAGAATTCAGTCAGTTAAGAAATGTGATTGCTTATTTGGTCACATCAGTTAAATTACTGAAACAAATAGTAATGGAACAGATGAGATGCAGATGTGATGAAAAATATTTTGAGCCATAATTTCATAGATCTAAATCCTAAACTGTTTCCAGAGGCAGTTGTTTCACTGAAATAACAGGACATTTCTTGAGCAAGGACAAAATAAATTTTTTTTAAAAAAAAAAACAAACAAAAAAAAATTGGAAGTCTGTCACAAAAGTTTCTAAACTAAGGTTACTGTCTCTGCATTTCATTTGCAAAATAGAGCAGGCCTGTTAAGCCTGTAAAACTACATTTACTTTCATTTGGACTGGCATAGCCAAACAGACAAGAAAGCATAGACAAGAACCAGGCTCTACACAAACCAAAAAACATCCTGAAGTTACAATGAGATCTAGGTTCAACTACCGGCTTTCCCAGAGATTTTCTGTCGTAACGTTAGATGAGCCACTTTATTCTTATCTGTGCAGAACAAAGGCTGCTATGCTGTGCTCTTTAGTACTTAGTGTGATGAGGCACATACATGAGTTGTGGTTGTTGGTGAAAATTTCAACACTGGAGATACCGAGAGATTTGCCAATACAGCAATAATACTGCTAGAGAGCACATGTAAATAAGACTGCAAAAATGTACAGCCAGGATATATTATAATATGGAGACTTCCAGGTGGAATCTGATCAGAGGTGTTAGATCTATATATCCCTACTGATACCAGGCCCTAGCTGGCTCAGAAAATTATGCACTGACTTTCTGCTGTTATTTGGTTACCAGAAGATTAAGTCTCTCTTAGGGGTAATTAATAGTTTTATGTAATAGTAACAGAAAATAACTTTTACTGCTTTAGTCTGTAAGAGATTTTCCAGCATAAAGCTTCTACTACTAATAACGTCCTCTCATCACTGTCAAAGTTTTTTGTAATGCTTTAGGGATGTGCAGTAGTCATGCACACATGACCACTAGGAAAACCTCCCTGCTAGTGCTGAGGAGCTGACCCCAAAATCCAACTGAGAGGTCAAATCTAGGAAAAAAATAGAAAAGAGTGATGCCAGCATTAAACTGTTCACTGATGTTTTGATCATCTCCATGGGACCCTGTGATGGGGAGATAAAATGGACAATAAACATTTCAGAGCAGCTGGGATATATCAGGTCTGCCACAGGTAAAGGATTTAGTCTGTTACTCCAAAAATGACATGGCTGCCGCAGAAGGTATAAGACGAGTTGTAAAGTACTGAACTGATTTAAACTTACCTGGTCATTCATGATAAACAGGAAGTGTTAAGAGAAGAGAAGAAAAGAAAGAAAGCAAGAAAGAAAGAGAAAGAGAATCCAGAAAGAAGAACAAGTTAACACCATTATTATTCAAGAAAAAGCACATCATTAACATGATAGCCAGGCCAGTATTCTTTTGGAAAACTTTCAAAGGAACCCCTAAAGATTATACTCAAGTTAAGGTAGACATATTGGCCTTAGAAATTTTACAGTTCCAACTAGATTTCTAATGCTTAGCTTGAACAACAGAGTCAGTTAGTCCAGTATTGATAAAATGTTCCCACTCCCTCCAAAAATAACCCTGTAACCTTGTCCATCCCAGGCAAAAACTCTTGCACAGGGCTTATGCTTATTTAAAAATACTAATATTGAGCAAATAATGTATAAAGCTGCTTAATATTATTTTCTATAAATAGGACGTTGATTGTTAAGCACTATTTTAGCCTCAAATTGCTGATTTTGGAGCAGGAATTGTTGGGTGAATTTCTGTGTTGGAGATCAGACTGAATAGCTGCAGCACCGTTGGCATTAATATCTATAAGCTCCTAAATGAGCCCAGTTTGCCTGTCTTATGTTCCTGAGGCATGTGATTTCTTTGACTATTCGTAAGATAACTGGTTCCTCCCTGGAAATGTTAGTAAATACCAAATATTTCATGCTTTTCAGCACAAATAATATTTTTTCCTTAAATTTTTCCTAAAAATGTTTCTCATAATTCCCAATTTAGAACCCACTGATCATCTCAGCCAAGGAGCAGAAATATTATCATGCAAATTTCATGACCAGTCTCACATCTCTGAATTATGAAAAAATAAATAACTGGACAACATTAAAATAATTCTTAGTCTGCAGTCCAGTGGACAGCTTTAATGAATGTACTCACATACTGAGCAGTTCAGAAATCATGAATGAGTCAGAGAAAGAAGAGAAGGTTGAGCTTTCTGAGTGCTATATTTGTGGTGAGCATTTCCACCAGCTGTAGCGAGTATGTTTCTGTCATAAGGCTGACACTGTCCTCTTTACATTCTACTCACCACCTTTGCTGAAGCCCAGGAGCCTCTTTTTGATTCCTTCTCTGTTTCTGGGACTACTATAACTGCTTTATGTCTTTAATGCTTTCATATTTACTTGCACTAAAACGTACTGCAAACCAATTTACAGTTATATATAGCATCACTTTTTACATGTCACCATATTTAAGAGCCTTGTAACATTTCAATTTTAAACCCTCATTTCAGATTTCATAAATCTTGCCTGCTTCTAATTATATCAGGCTGAAGACCAGTCTAAATGTTAACTCCACAGACTGATTTACAAGGAATGGTAGGTGTCTATTTATTTTAAAATATGAGGCATCAGAAAAGACAGTGATATTGCAGTCTCTTTTTTTAATGCTGTGCTTTAATTCACAAGAGAACACAAAAGCTCTAATTAGTTGCCCTGTAATGGGAGATGATTTGAGGGGAATTAATGGAACTTCAGTATTAAGAAATAGAAGGAACTGGCTAACATTTGTCAAGGGTTGTCTTTTTTACATTGTCCTTTAGATGAAAACACAAGGGGTTGCTTTGAGAGACTCAGAGCTAATATATAGAATGAAGAAAAATATTTTTTTCTCTATAATGTATATGATATGATCAGTGACTGCTCTGGGGTTAATCAAGGCAAACCTTGTGGCTGACTTACAAATAGGAGCTATTGATTTCATGGTTTATTAGAAGCAGCTATTGGTTTGCAAAGTATGGGCTGGTTCTTTTCCTAGTGAAAATCGGTGTCCTTGTATTTTGTGAATGAAATGCAGGAACTGCTGATGCCTGGAGCAGCAAAACACTGTGCAAGCTACCTGGAGACCAGGAAATAGCTTTCATTCAAGGTTTTGAATAGTAAGCTAGACAGTGACTTCTTGCTTCGGTGTTCACCTATGAAGTCTCCCAGGCACATCCCAGAATAAGGCTGAGCCAGAGATTACCTGAGAGATTACCTGAGAGAATGTGACCTCTACAGACCCATCAGACTTGATGGCTACCTCCAGAAAAAGTGTTGAGAAAGCTGGGCAGCTGGCTTGCTGTTATCTTTGCAAGGTCAAGAAGATCAGGGAGTTAACATCCAAGTTAGGATGTTACAGTCCAGGTGAATAGAGAGCTAGACAGGTAAAATACTGGTTGGGTGGTGGGGATGAGAGGACATAGAGAACATTGCTGTTGGGTCATACCCTGTTTGGATGGCAGTAACAGGGGGTACCACAGGCATCTGTCCTGGGACTTGTCCTGTTTTAACATCTGTATCAATGACCTGGATAAGGCAAGAGAAGGCACTTCTGTGGGGTTTGCATATGACTCAGAACTAGGGGAACCAGTTGATAGGCAGGAGGGCAGGCTGGAGGGGCAGGCCACCACGGATGCTGATGGTCATAGATGGGAACAAAGCTGTGCTGTGCTATATAAGCAGAGGATGTGACACCAGTTCTCTTACAGCATAGGGGGTTTTTTGTTAGTTGTTGTATTCTGTTTAATTTCTCTTTACAAGTGAACTGCTGGGCATTGACCAGTGCCAAGGGCCAGGAAACTTCACTCCAGGGAACTATCTTTATTTCAGCTTTCAGTATGTTACTGTTCCCCTTCCTGTCCCTCAGGCCCTGGTAAATCTCATAAAATCCTTTTCAGATTGAAATCCTACTGTTCCCAAGCTGTAACACATTTTACAGCATATATTTCTCTGTAGTTGTCTCAGTCTCTTGTTGACAGTCTTTAGGTACCAGTTCCTTGGCTGGTAAATGTCTTCCTTGTTCTTAAATTTATCCACTTTGTTTTGTTCAGAGCAATGTGCAGGGATAATAAATTGGCTCACAAGTACCTGACACTGCTTAGTTCTTTCTGCTATGCCAGTTTTTTATAATACTGAATCCTAGGGATGCCTGGAAGAATCCTGCAGCATTTTTCCCACTTCCATGTCTCCCAGAAGAGCTGCAAGCTGTCTAGATTTCTCTAGTCAACTCACTCAATGGATGTGCTTCCACAAAAGGTGTTCCAATAGTTTAACAGGTTCATTCCAGAATATGAGAATAAACAGTTTCAAATGTCAGTTTTAAGGCTTGCAAAATGTAACTATGTACATGCATAAGATCAGAGCATAAATCAGCTCAGTAAAACAGCTTTGTAAATATTTATGAGCACGAGGCTCTTCATTTTGCACTTACTTCTTCTGTGTCTTCATCTTAAATTTTCACTTGCTTTAGTTTATGGCTGGTAGTCTGGGCCGAGTACCTGACATTGCTAAATTGCTGCCTGTTTACTCTGGTATTGCGTATACCACAAGCCTAAATCTTTATTGACTGCAGGTGAATGTACAATCTATAGAAAGAAGCCTGTGTGCATGCAGGGGCAGATTCTGAATTCTGATGAACCCATGTGAAGTTTAGCAGGTACCACGCTGCTGAACTAAAACATAGCCTGTCTACAGGGTTTGTCTACATAAGCTGCCATCCCTGTGGTGGCAGCAGGTGAGGCAGGACCCAAGTTCCCTGTTTGTGTTGGTATTTTGGATGGGGCTGGTTATTCAGGAGGGAGAGGAAAAGGGGGGAGAGGAAAAGGAGAGAGAGGAAAAGGAGAGACGTTAAAAAGACAGTTGAAAGGATGAAAAGTAAAGGTGTGAAGTGAAGGAGATACGAAGAGGCCGTGAAGGAGCAGTGGGGAAAAATTGGCGCTATAAGGATACAGCAGAGACAGTCAAGTGGGACTGCAAAGATGAGTTACCATCTCATGCAAAAGTCTTTTGCCTTCCTGGCTCCTTCTCCTGTGGTCATGATCCTTGACCCAGGCATCCTGACATTTTGGTGGCCAAGAGGAGAGGGAATGACCTTTTTACTCCTTCCTTTGAAGCAGTCACAGGTGAGGGCAGAAATAGGCAATCATGTAAGCACCATTTTTTTTCAATTTTTAAAAAGTTGTGTTCACTACTCCCATCTGTACTGCATTAACACTGCAATATCTACTGCTCATCACTAATTCACATCAAAATCCTTTAGTTGCATTTTCTCCCTATTTAACTAGTAGCAGGTAGCACCATGTAATTGATGCAATATGATGATAATTTTCTGATGTTTATTTAACCAGATCCTTGATGTTCTGGAGTGGTCAGTTTGGACTGAGATAAGTGCTATCATTTTTCATCTCTCTTGTCTGCTGGGTCTCCAGACTTTTTGAACTGCAACCCACAAGGGGTCTGAACAAGGTGGTGCTTGTGGCAATTCAGTGTGGATTATTCTTATTGAGGAATTGGCTTCTGTTCTTCATGAGAGGCTTCGGTGGGTCTAGAGCTGTTGCTTCTGAGATCTTGCCAGGCATACTTCCCATGTGTTTCTGTATGTCTTCACTGAAACTACAGGGATCAGCAGAAAAGGGGCGTGTGGGTGTGAAAACATTTTCCATGGTGTTAACACATCTTCATCTGAGATTTGTAAGGACAGCCAGATAACACTGCCTTTTAAGCAATTACTTGTATTTAATTGTGTTCGCATTTTCTTTAGAGAAAAATAATGGAGCAAGATAACGCATTAATTTGCATGCAGACTTATCAGAAGATTCCTATACATTGTAGAAATTTACATCATTTAATGTCTTAGCATGCATTTAATCATACTCATGCAGATTTAAGTGTCTTTCTGACTGCAGTGGTATCATTCATTAGCATTCCCCTGAAGTCTGATGAGCATAGGTTTGATGTAGAAAATTCTTCAAAGACTAGATTTTGGGAAGCTCTTTGTTTAGGCGTTTCTCAAGCACACCACTGGTATACTTGAGGAAACAAGATGCTATTTGATCAAATAGGACATTTGGTTTTGGTGAGTCATGCTTAGGGCTTTTATTCTTTCGTGTACTTAGTCAAAAAAGATCTAAGATCTTTTGCAGGTGACTTAACTTCTAAGTGTGTCACTTCACTTTGTGTTTCCTGCTGGCCAGTTCCAAGCAAGTCATGTCCATGGCTTTCTGCAGCCCCCAGGTTGCTCTTTCCAAGATGCCATGTTCTCCACATCAAGGACACAGGGCTGGAGGAAGATCCAGGTGTTGTGAGCCAAGGACTGTTGGGATTTGGAAATGCAGAGTGGCCACCATGAAAGCATGGACATTTCAAGAGCATCTTGAAAGGAATTAATGATGGCATTGTTCTCCATCTACTTCCTAGAAAAAAAAGAGAGCATAGTTTTGTTTTTATTAACTCCAGTGAGATTGACGGAAAACTTCTGCTTCTGTGAAATTAATTGAGTAAGAACAGGAGTGTATCTTCACACTAGCAAATACCTTGCCTAGATGCATAAGCCAAGTCTGAGATGTTTCCTTGAATGTGCAGCACCAGTTCTTTCTGCAACAGGGAGCAGCAAGCAAACCCTCAGAAACAGTGGCCTCAAAGTTACGTACCTGCTTTCCCTGCAATCTGTCTCCTTCATCTTGAAGGCTCCAGGACTAGTTTCCCTGCTGAAGCTTCCTCTTAAAATTATACCTCTCCAGAGACCTGAGATTGTGAATGACCTCTGTTTGCAACACTAAGTACAGTAAATGCTATTGTATTACCCAACAGTAGCGAATTAAATAATCCCACTCCCGTCACTTTCTAACAGGATAATATTAAAGGCATTCCTCTGAGATGGAGAGTAATAATTTGCTAATTCCCCTCAGTATTTCATGCTTCTCAGTAGTGCAGCTAATTTTCTCTGAGTACCTTATTAACATTCACAATGACTTTGCAGTCCCACCCTAATAGCTCTCCGCAGAGGCAGTGACTGTGAAGGTGAGAGCTGACAGTGACACATTTTCCTCCTTTTTCTCTGCAGACTGTATTATCCTGGTTTCCATCCGCTGAGAGCTGTCCAGCTGATGCGAGTGGGCAAGCTGCAGTACAGTCAAGACATGTTTCCTCAAGCGCTGGAGACCTTGAAACAGGTCAGTATTATGAACTGTTTCTTGTTTGTCCCCTTCCCTCACTTCCCCCGAACCTGCCATGTGTCCCCCCCCTTCTACTCTGGCTGTACCTCATGCCTTTGGATACTCCTCACTGCTTTTTGCAGCAGAGGTGTTTCCCCTGGCTGCAGCTGAGTGTGGTGATGGGTCACTGTTGCTCAGCGTTTCAGGCACTGACTTCCTCCAGTATCTGTCACTGCTAATTACAGTTCAGTAGCTCCGAGGTGCCTGGATGAAAAATTGCTATTAGATCCAAAGAGATAAAAATATCTCAGTGCCTCATACTCTCCTTGCCTCATACTCTCCTTCTTACTGTAGCGAAGTGAATCTGGGAGCTCAGAAAGTACACGAGCAGGAGCAGAGCTGTAATTTCTACCCTCCTTATTCCCTATCAGGGATCCGTGATTTCAGATTGGAGAATTTTGCCTTTAATGCTTGTATTTTATTGTGAGCCACTCTCAAAGCAACAGGCATGCTTCTTGATCCCTCCTATTTCTGTATCATTCATCATCTTTCTCTTCTTTGATCTGGTTTTGCAGCTGGTGCTTTGCTACTTACTTTTCAGCTTTAAGCCATCTGTCTTGTACCTGAGCTGACTTTTATATTAATTTACTCCAACCCTAGGCTCTTATTTGTCCTGCTGTTATATTGCTGTTAGTATCATAAATATATATTGAAGAATTCCATTCCATGTGCAGCATGTCCTCAGGATGTAGGCTCTCACTCGCTTCCCATCTGAAGCCCTCAATCACTGCTAGGGCGTTTTTCTCCCCCTGGAAGATGTGCTGCCTCCAGTTTCCCTCAAAGAGGTCTTCTCCTTATTCCCTTGTATTATTGATTGCCTGTGGTCAGCTCGGCCTGAAGATAGTACATGCTCCATGTGGTTCCCCTTCTTGTCTCTTGGCCCACTCTCTAGATAACTTAGCATTTTCTACTTACTTTTTCTGACACTCGTATCTATTTGGTTTTAACATCTGATACAATTTCCTCATGTTGAAATAATTAATTAGTATTTAATACAATGCCAGTCTTACTAAGTCTTGGTAATGTAAATCTTCACTTGAGATATTTAACTTAAATTATGGCTGATTCTGATCACTGAAAAGCAGATGGAAGAGTAATCAATTCTATTTTCCATGCATTATTCAGAAGTCATATATCTGTCATGTGCCAGATAGTCTGCTCTGCTATTTCCCCTGTAATATTTTTAATTTCCAAACATTCAGACTTTTCTTTTTAGCAGGTGGAGTGAGACCCCAGTCAGAGGACCTTCCATTTTCATAGATACTGCCACAATGTATCAACAGGCAGTCTTCTAATTGCATTTCTAATATGATACTTCATTAAATTACACTGGAGGGAATTCCCCCAGAGACATCTGAATGCTGCCCATCAGTGAGGGTGGAAGTTTTGTTGGGTTTTTTTATGATTTTAGAGAACAAGTTGCTCATTGTAAACCAGATTGCTACTGTATTGTCCTTTGAATACTGAGCAATGCCTAAGAAACCTTTTTTTCAAGCTGTGATCTCTTTCCCTTTAATAGGAGAATAAGGTGCTGCTTATCATTCCATGTTATGCGCAAGTGCATCTCTAACCTGTAGTCACCAAGCCATTAGTGGCCCACAAGGACACAATAAGTGCTTTACAGTGTGGATGCAGAACCATTTACAAACTAAGCCTGTTGTGGTTCTGCCTATTCCCTGTTCAGCCTCCCCTTTTTCACAGATGTGTGAGATAGGGAGAGACTGAACTCCTTCTCTGGGAGCACAGCTGAGAGGATGAAAATCTTCTTGTCATCCTGTTTCTCCATGTAACTTGTAAGCATAGGACACAACGCTTCTTTGGATGAGATCTGAAACAGATTCTCTTCATTGCCATATACACTGAAACAAATTAGAGCAAGATACAATTCCCAGTTTGTTGTGAGTAATGGATGTGATTCCTAGTATGGCTTAGATAATGTCCTAGAGTTATATGGAATATAGTTTGGCCCTTTGTGATTAGATGTGTCAACAGAACATACCACATGCTCAGGGCAGAAACTCGATTACCTTCTCTGCTTCATTACTCTTCTTAATACACTCTGACACTGAATAGCACCCTGTTGGAACTCTCGTCAGACTAATTTCAGTGTGGCATTAAGGAGGAGGATGTAGAAGGTGCAGAGGAATTGAGATCTGAGTGAAATTCACCTCACTCATCTAAATCCTGTTTAATCAGGCACAGCCTCAGAGCTGCTGGGGATTGACAGCCTCTCTGCATCAGATGCACAGTCTGTTGAGACCAGTAGATCTTCATACACAGCTCTGCAGCCCAGCACTTACCGCTCTCTGTGCCACCCAAAAATGAATTGCTATCATAAGCACCTTACTCTTAATGCCCTTTGGGTTTACATCTCTCCCTACACCCCCAAAGAAGGCTTACATAATGTGGAGGGCTTTATGTTACCCATTAAAATGAAATCACACCCTAGAAGTGTATTAGTCTCTGCAGAATCTAATTTGGTAGGTTTTGGAAATAGAAGTGTTACAGAGAGGCAGTGCTCCACTTCTGGAATAAAATCCGAAGATAGCCCTTGGTTTATTGTACAACAAAGGTATTATTTTAAAATTTATATACATATATGTATGAAAGATATAATGGTTGGAGGACAAATGGAATTATAGATCAGGTAAACCTTTGTCAGCAAAAGACTGGAGCTGGAGCCCAGTCTGACAAACCCAATTTAAAGAGCTTGGAATGGCTGTAAAAAGCGGCAATAACAAACCAAGCTGTCTTGTGAAGAGAAAAGTCTCTTGACCAAGAAACAGCACTCCTGCAGGAGCCCAGGATGGGTCAGCATCTCTGGACCTCCTAGCAAGTGTCCAGTTTTGGGCGCCACAGTATAAGGGGGACATTGAGATACTGGAGTGGGTGCGGAGAAGGGCAGCAAAGCTGGTGAGGGGTCTGGAGAATATGTTGTATAAGGAGGACCTGAGGGAACTGGGATTGTTTAGCTTGGAGGAGGCTGAGAGGAGACCTCATTGCTCTCTACAACTACCTAAAAGGAGGTTGTAGGGAGGCTGGTGCTGGTCTCTTCTCCCAAGTAACTAATGACGAGAGGTAATGGCCTCAAGTTGCACCAGGGGAGGTTTAGATTGGATATCAGGAAGAAGTTCTTTACTGAAAGAGTGGTTAGGCATTGGAACAGGCTGCCCAGGGAAGTGGTGGAGTCACCATCCCTGGAGGTGTTAAAAAAATGGGTAGATGTGGTGCTTTGAGACATGGTCTAGGGGTTAGGGAGATGTTGGATGAAGATTGGACTAGATGATCTTAGAGGTCTTTTCCAACCTAAATGATTCTATGATTCTAATTGTATAGATTTGTCCTGAAGTGCACTCATTAGCATAAATATTTGTTGTGTCATTTGTTACCTTTACAGCACTGTAAACTCAACTGTTTGGTTGCCCATAACCCAAGCAGAGCTGGACTCAGTTTGGAAGGACAGGCAGGGTGCAGAGGGGAAGGCTTGCATTCAAGGTGATTACTTCATTTCTGAGCATTTTCTCCTTGAAGCAAGCCGATGAGTGCTTCCTCAGCTTGTCTCAGCTGCTGCTCGATCCTCTACACTGTTGTGGTGGTGGCTGACCGTACCCATGCACTTTCCTGAGCAGGGCAGTGGTGCTCAGTGGCTGAGCAATGGCTGGTGGGGACAGGGGCAGGCAGAAAGGAGGATGCACACATCTATGACACTGGCTGGCCACTTTCCCCTGCAGACCTTGCACTTGTCTGGCACAGTCATAGGAGCACCTTTGGTATCCTATGAGCTGATGGGCATGGCCATCTTGTCTCATCAGGGCCTGCAGTAGATACAATATAATTTCCCTTCTTACTGTAAACCCTGGTGTGGAGGCAAAAAGCACAGGAATTGGGTTAAAATCCCTCTCATGTTTCACAGCAACACTGAAGAAATGCCCTTTTTCTGGATGTTCGCTTCAGATGCTGAATTGTTGACCAGCTATGGTTGATACTGTGATAGTGTTTGGTTCGCCTATTCCTGCTTTAACAAGTGTCCCCTTCAATCAAAAGAGATGGAAAACCACAGATACACCCTCTGAAGCGCTAGCCTTCACTTCATGCCATTTTGGTGCATGGCCATTTGCTTTCTGCTTTCCCTGTGATGGAGCAGCGTTGTCCTGCCTCTGCTCACAGTTCCTACAGCTGTGATGATGGGCATCCCATCCCCATGCAAATCAGGATGAAATGACTTCACTGCATTTCTTTCTCATTCATGGAGTAACAGCCAATCTAATGGGGTTTATATTCTTCAGGGAGAGCGTGTGTGGTTGGTGACACTGTGGCCCATGTAACTGTCTTGCGATTACTGTAGTTTTCCATAATTAGATTTGTTCTTTAAGCTGAGAGAAAGACCGCACAAACCACAAGACTTTGTTCAACCTTGACCCTACTGGTTAGCTGTGTGACTTAGGAGAGCAGGGGAATCTTCAGAAAGCCTGCATGTTCCTGCTTCTGCCCAGTAAAACAATTCCTTGCTTTGGAGGTGAAATTATCCCCAGTTTTGCACTGACCTTTGCAAAAACTGCTACATAACTTAATGCCAGTTCCATCTGGCGATTACAGAAGTCATTGCTCTTCTTACTTGGATGCAGCTGGTTCTGACTTGTAGTGCACCATGTGAGATGGCATATTGCATGAGAATGATTTTCTCCTGGAGGAAACAAAAGGATAAAGACTGGGTGTGTTTATCTGTGATACTGAGGGAAAAAAAGGAAATGGAAAGGAAATGTTGGAGATGAGAGAGAAGTCAGCAATGGTAGCATAATTTTAAGATTAAGTTTAATATTAAGGATTTTTGCATTTTAACAGAGGCATATCCATATGGACATCTCTGGCTGTGCATCAGGGTGTCCAGGACCATCATTACCTGCCTGACCTTTGTCCTGTAGGTGAGCTGAAGATCAAGGTCATCTTTCCTGGGACTGAGACTCAGATGTAGCCAAATGCACATGATGTAGCACACATCATTCACAAAAAATCCATCAGCTTTCTTGACCAGGACTGTGCACCAAGTGTGTCTGGATCCGTGGCCGAGTCACCTGGCTGCTTTGCTCTAGGGTGATCCTGTCCCTTCCTAGGTAGCCTGCACTGCAACACACATTAGATCTCCACCTGCAGCAATTCTTCTCTGCACCATCTAGGGATTCCTATGCTTCACAAGTATTCATCATTCTCCATGTTACTGTCTCTGCCAGGGAAGGACTGGCTCTTATTCTTGCATTTTACACTACTTTTTTCAATTATTTATTTTTTTAAAATACCAAAGCTCTTGTATAGCTTAGTACCTCACACTCCAGTACTTTGAAATACTTCTATGATCTATTCTTTCCAACATTTCCTCAATATGTTACATTAGGAAAAGTAGAACACTAAGAACAATTTAAGTAGTCTTTTCAGAGAGTATAATTATGACTTACTTGCAAACATTTTGCAAAAACATGACCAGCTTTGCATTTCTGCTATAACAGAAATATGCAAAACAATGAGGATTTCTGATTTTATTTCACATTTCTTAGGCATTTCTAACGGTGATGAAAGCATTTCCATTGTTCTATTTAAGTGTTCTATTTTGTCATTTAGTAGTAGAGCGTTGTGGTACCTCAGAACATATTTGACTCTTTTTAGAGCTCCTTGCACACTCTGATTTGTTTTGCCTGGTATTTCAACTTGTTCTTTCAGTCTTTTGCTGCCTCCTTCTTTTAAGAATTAGTTAAATTGAAGCAAAAATAAACTGTGCTAGAATTTCCATATGCTTGCCAGTCTCTAGAATTTGGAAGTAGTTTTTTGTTCATTCCACCAAAGAATGTATTTATTTTTATTTTTCCAATTTAAATGAGGCCCCTTCTTCAACATTTGCTTCCAAAAAGATCCTTTTTCTACAATCTAAAGCTGATGTAGCTGAATTTTGTCAGCTGACTGGACCAGGAACCCATTGAAACAAAGTCTGCATTTAGTTTTTGTCAATTCGTCAGTTCAGAATGGCAAGAAAATTATGTCTTTTCTCCTATCAGTACACTTCTAGCTCCCTTGGCCCTTCATCAGAAGTGCTGAATCCTTTCCATCTGGTACTTCTCTCCTTGCAGAAGGAATTTAATAGAAGGAAAAAGCAGAAATGTCATATGAAAAGTAATGAACTAAACACGAGATGGGCAAAGATCATTTCAGACATATCTGTGGCAAGGAGTCAGCGACCCTACAGGAAATATCAGCAAGTGTAAATTGGCCTAGCAGTAGAAAACAACAAACACACAAAGAAAAAAATACCTGGGAAAAGCAGCAAAGACCCACTCCCCTGCATACCTTTCTAGATTGAAACTACTAACATACTCATTTGTTTGATGCAATACATCATTTCTCCTGATACAGTTAAGGCACTTTATTCCATTGGTTAAGCATCAATCCATTTATATTTATAGAACTTTGAGGCTACTAACATCATGAACCTCACAGTCATCTTTTAAATAAAACATGAAAACCTTGGATGCTGTAGTTGACCAATCTTAAAATGGCCTTCACGTCTCAGTGAAAAAGTAGCTTCCTCCACTATTCCAAATATCCTTCTGTGCAACATATTCAACCTAAGAATAATGTGTCAGTGCCTCCTCCTTTGTCAGGGACAAATCATTATACACACTTTGGGATGCTTCACTCCTATTTCTACTATGCCATGCATTCAAGCCCTCAGCTGCCAACCACTTAGGGACCAGTACTTATATCCCTGCCCCACTGCAGGAACCAGCCTCTTTGTGTGGTCTGCACTATGGCTAACATGTCCCTTTCTGTTCTCTCCTCAAGGCCTATAATATTATGAAGGTGACCCATGGGACAGATCACAGCCTGATGCAAGCCTTGATGGAGATAAAGGAAGAGTGTGAGGCCATCATGAGAATACAGTGAAGATAATCTCTAGTTTGGAAAACAAAATACTCAAGGAGAAAGGAAATCAAATGCTTTTAATTGCATTGGGAAGCTTCTTGATGATTTTCAAGTCTTTTCATTAGGTTCTACTTGCTTTACAAAATTGTTTAGTATTTATTAGTTTTGCTGTGTGATCTGACTTGAGTTGATGTTTGGAGGACTATCTGCAGTTCTCAGAGGACTTGTTTTTCCTACCAAACAATCAAATTCACAATACCCAATTATCAATTTGCAACATCCAATTTAATTGATAATAAATATTGGAAAAATGCATACAGAGTCTTCATCAGTTACAAAGTATATGATTCCATTGATATCAGCAGTCAATTTTTTATACTGGTTTATGCCAGTAAGTTAAGGATCTTGTGTCACACATTATAATGCACCCTTTGCCTTGCCCTTAGGTGTGGTTTCCAAAAGCCTGATTCAGTGCTCTTTGACATCAAATAAGTTTCCCAATGTTCAAAATGAGATTTTCCTCCCTCCCAATATATCTGCAGGGCCCTATTCCTCTTCTTCTTGCATTTCACATGTTATAATATTGAATATTAGAATGGATTGAATAAAAAATTTAATCAAAAGTGTATCTATGTGGAAATTGCTTACTCTCTTTTCTCCCCATTTTGATTGCGTCAAGATTTTCTCACTTCATACCAGTTTTAAAAAGAGAGAGATTTGGAACTGTGAGCTCAATGGCATGGCTTCTAGACCTTTCTGAGCCTGTGGGGTTTGTGTTTCGCTTCCTCAAACAGTGAAGCTCTGAGACCTGCAGGTGACTGCTGAACTAGGAGGTCATCTCTGAGGAAGAGAATGGTGTCTTGGAAAGCACAGGTGCCCCACATTCATCAGCAAGAGTGTTGTTCTTGCCAGCAATGCTGACTTCCATTTTTAACACATCAACAAATGTTAACAAAAGCCAAATATTTATGAGGAACATTGAAACCTAAATAATTTAAGGTCTTTGAAACTATCACTTCAGGTGT
Source organism: Eurystomus gularis (assembly GCA_013400335.1). Classification (NCBI taxonomy): domain Eukaryota; kingdom Metazoa; phylum Chordata; class Aves; order Coraciiformes; family Coraciidae; genus Eurystomus; species Eurystomus gularis. The sequence continues at coordinate 64,254 of VZZY01022089.1, read as the reverse complement.
GTCACTTCTCTCTAACAATTTATTGCTGCTACTCCAGCCATGACTGTTATTTCATTTATTCATCGTTGTTGTAAAGTCAGGCTTTTTTCACACCAGTAGCTTGACACCATTAATTATTATGAAATGAGAAAACATTTAAAAAGAAAATGAACACTCTGGGCGTAATTTACAGCTGCAGCACACAAATGCCAACATTGAGGAAGATATCTCCTTTCAAGGCATCTGAATTTGTTCCAGCGTATGGAGCGTTCAGTTGCCCAGCAGTAATATGCAAGCAATAACCTATGAAATGCAGTGCATTTCTGGAGTACATTGCATGGCTTGATGCCAGAGGCCAAATCATATCAGCCACCCAAGAAGTGCAATAATCATCACAGAAATTCACTGCTTGGTTGGGTCTTCTTGCTGCTATGAAAAGGAAATTATCTGGGGGAAAAGATCAGACCTTTGCATTTATTGGGGTTTCTGACAAAGTAATGGCATCACTGATGGACAATCAGAAAGTGTCAGGGGTACCCAGTCTCCAAGAGATATTTTTTGGTTTTAAAGAGGCATCTGCATATTAGAATTTATGTATTTTTGCATAAAGATGATGCTTATGTTATCTCATGAGTATGTATCTAATACTAAAATTTGCAAATGGAAGGGACTTCAGAATGTAAGGTAAGATGATACACTAGTTCATGCAGTATATACTGGGAGGTGGCCCACCAGCTCTTGTGTGTGCAGATACATCTCTATGTATGAACTGCAGCACTGTTTTCTGGGGCTTCTGCTACAAGGAGACCTCAACTCTCTGAGCACAATAGAAGGGAAAGGTGGGCGCTAGGGGAGGAGGCTGATGTCGGATAAGAAATGCCACATTACATCAAGCTGAAGGATCTACCTGCACTGGTATTTTCTCTCCAGCAGTGGTCTATAGCAGATGCTTTGGGAAAATGTGAAACAGTTCCATGACTCTCTGTTGGGAAATGGAGAGAGAGCATGCTGTTTTGGCTGCAGAGCATCAGAAGTATGCTGCCAAACACAGGGCTGTAGGAAATGGATCCGTTGCCCACTGAACAATGCAAGAAACCAAACTGGCCCCAGGCTGGTCTGTGGCTCAGGTTGCTGGCTCAGGTTCCTGAGGGCACAGCCAGGTTGCCTGCACTGCCTGGCCTTCTTCTCTGGGCTGGTCTGCAGACATTCCTTAGTATGAGGGCATAATTCATACTTTATATTTATTACTGTTGATGCAAAAGTTGCATTTCTTTCAGCGTGGTCAAGGAAAGAGGTTTTTCCAGATGGTTTCAATCGTTTACTGAGCCGTTTCCCTTTGAGATTCACATGTACTACCACCACCAGGAGGGCAGCTGGTGCTGCTGAGGAGGTTGTTGTGGACAATTTTTCTGTCCCAGTGGACTCCAGCCTGTTTTCTGCAAAGAAAGCTGGCCGGTGACTGTGAAGAGATTTAACTAAATTAACAATTTGAAAGTGGGGTAGCAAGCAAGTGTGCCAGCAAGGAAGGAATGTTAGATAAGCACTCATTTCAAATCAAGTAATCTTATTTTTTCAGCTTGAACTCAAAATATGTGGAGTTGTCTTTGCACAGACATCATGTTTCGGTCTTCACAAATAATATCTGTCAAATTTTTCAGGTGGTATCTGCTTGCTAAGATAAAGATGCTAAAGTCAGGAGGAGGTAGACTACAGCATTCTCTGTGATGCTGGCACGATTGCTGCTTGCTTCCAGCAGGCCAGAGACTTTTCCAATGCCTTTTTGAAAACAATGGTAATTTGGGTTCACATCAAGTTTTAGGAATACATTTTTAGTTACTTTTGATTTGTCACTATCCCTTAAATTAGTCCAGGAGCAACAGTATTAGATTACACTTAAAGGGAGTTGAAATGCATTGTAGCATGTGTTTGGAAGAAAAGCAGTACCAACATGTTAAAAAAAACCATGGAGGATGATACAGTTTTGTAGGAATAATTGATTCCAGCCAAACAAAACAACTGTCTTAAAAAATAAAACAAGACAAAACAAATAGTTCCCTAAACTGTACTGTTTCTTTAAGCACGGTGTAATTCCCTGTATCCATACCCCTCAAAGTGTGCTGACCTGATGTTGGAAGTAAAAACCCATTAGGTCCTTACAAACAGAACTTGCAGTGCCTGCTCAAGGTGGCAGAAAGTAAAAGAAATGCCATGAGAGAAAAACACAGTGAACCAGTTTTTAGAGCTTTGACTTTCTGGAGTCTATCAACCTGTAGTGGAGTCTATCATGCCTGTGTTTATGACAGCAGAACCCACCCACTGCTCAGGTCTTTTTCTGCTTCTTGCTGTAGCCATGTTTTGTGATGGCTAGAGTTTTTAAGCTAGATTTTCTTAGACTTATTTTTTTTTACATAACACATTTATGAAATACAGAGGCTATTTCCCTGCACAGTATATTCCAAATAGTCCCTGGCTACAGCAAGGCTCTTAATGAACAGAGTTCTATTTTTCACAGAGGTTGTGCCAATTTTGAGGATTTTTTATTTTCCTGATTCAGAATTAAATCTCCCATAAGGCAAGGAGAAGAAGGCAAGAAAAAGAAGCAGCCAGTTACGGGCATGGAGTTCTGGCTTGGCCTCTCTGCTGCACCATAAACTGTGTCTGACCTTGGGTAAATCAGCCAGGGTTAGCCTGGCATCCATAGTTGGGCTTTGTTTTTGTTGATTCTTAGGAAATGTCTCCTCACGGTTTAAAAAAAAAAAAAGGGGGGGAAAAAAAAGCAACTGGATATGACAATGTCCATATGTCTGCCTCTCTACTTCCCTACCTACAATGGCTATAAACATACATTTTCCCATTCAAAAGCCCTTTTCTAAAAAGGTGGCCAAGAAGTCTAATAGCATCCTGGCTTGTATCAGAAATAGTGTGGCCAGTGGGACTAGGGAATTGATTGTCCCCCTGTACTCAGCACTGGTGAGGCCACACCTCAAGTACTGTGTTCAGTTTTTGGGCCAGTCACTACAAGAAAGACATTGAGGTGCTGGAGAGTGTCCAAGGAAGGGCAACGAAGCTGGTGATGGGTCTAGAGCACGCATCCTATGAGGAGCACCTGAAGGAACTGGGGTTGTTTCACCTGGAGAAAAGGAGGCTGAGGGGAGAGCTTATTGCTTTCTACAGCTACCTGAAAGGAGGTTGTAGCGAGGTGAGTACCGGTCTCTTCTCTCAAATAACGGGCCACAGGACAAGACAAAATGGCCTCAAGCTGTGCCAGGGAAGGTTGAGGTTGGATATCAGGAAAAACTTCTTCACTGAAAGAGTTGTCAAGCACTGAAAAAGGCTGCCCAGGGAATTGGTAGAGTCCACATCCCTGAAGGTATGGGTAAGGTGCTTAGGAACATGGTTTAGTGGTGGACTTAGCAGTGTTAGGTTAATGGCTGGATTTGATGATCTTAAAGGTCTTTTCCAACTGAAACAATTCTATGATTCCTGACTTTGCTATGAAATTAATCAGCCTGAAAATACATATGAGATGGCTGTTTTGTAAATGTTCCCTACAAGAACATCTAAGTGTGTGTTTTTCCTGCCCCAAGCAGAAAAAGCGCACCTTACCTAAAAGTCTGTAGTCTGTGATTCTTGCCATTAAGTACAGTGGCTCCTGTTTATCCCCACAATAGTGATGTGTAAGCCATGCCTATGTGACCCCCATTAGTATTTCATGGGGAAAGTTCAATGTTTTTATTTGCTCTGCACTTGTGATCAACAAGGACAAATCAATTCTAATGCCATCATTCTTTAGACTTTTTGTAGGTTTTAATAAGGACCTTAGAGATTCCTTCTCCCCCCCTCCAAAAAAGAATAACTCAGGCTTAGTAATTAGGCTTCACACAGCCACAACTCACACAGAGGAATCTAACAAGTTCTTTATAGTTCCCAGGAGACCAATTAACCTTCTTTTAAATATATCTCTATATAGCTACAGAGACAGGCACGCACAGAAATGCACATACACACAAGCTTTTCAGTAGTCTCAGACGCTCCAGCTCCTTGTTAGCCAAATTCTGATGGGGCTCACAGCAAGAGAGCAGTGCTGAAGCATCCTGCAGGAGTCCTTTTTAACTCCAAAGATGCCTAAATCAGGACAGAGCACAATCTTTTTTTCTGATTTCTGTGCCCCCGAGGACAGGAGGAAAGGGGATAATCACACAGCCTCTTCTTTGCTTGAAGTTCCCTCCATCTCCTGGGCTCAGGCAGGCATACTTGCTCATCTCCGTACCTGGAGCTGAAGACCCTGCTCCCTTGTCTCTGTTTCAGCTAAGGACTGGTCTAGTGGGGCTGAGACACTGGAGGAGAGAGAAGTGTTTTCTTCCTCCGCCCCTCCAATTCAGCAGCTCTGATTTCCAGTCCCCAGAGGCTCTGAATAGGAAGGTGGTAATTTTAAATACCTCTTGGAGGAAAACTGCACTTTAAATCACAGGTGATTCCTCTTGACAATTCCACTTGACTTTCAGAGCAGGAGCCAGTAATAGCAAAGGGTGTCTAATGAGAAAATTAGCAGAGCTCTACTTTTTCCCTCCCCCAGGACCTGTGCTCTGCTCTGTGCTGTACTTGCCTGCTTATGTTTAATGAAGCTCCTTTTAATGAAGCCTTTTTAGTGTTGATTTCCTGTTGTAGTAGGTGCCAGCTGTTGTACTGAGCATCCCATGATGAAGCAGGTAGAGGAGAGATCTGACCTGAACCTCCTTGTGCTGTCCCTTGCTGAGCTGGGGACACCCAAGTGATGTGTTGTGAAGTTACAGAGCTGCCCGCTGGCAGTAGCACACTGCAGGAGCCCATGTGAAGGATGGAAAGGCTGTTGTCTTCAGAGAAAGTTGCAGTCCTCACACTGCTGCAGGTAGGAATTAGCCTCCATACTAATAGCAATAGGCATACAGCTGAGGGACAGCTGGTGGTCTGGGAACTGGAGTAGCAGAGATGGTGGGGACTGCATGAAAGGGAGCAGTTGCTGCCAGGGGCTTTGCTTCTGCTTCTCCCAGGCAATCCCATTCTCCCATTCGGGTGCAAGGGCCCTTGTTGTACTTCAGTCTCCTTTTCAAAGTCACGACAAACTCTGTGAAGACAGCCTTCAGTGAGGTACTGGCAATGTCTGAATTTCTATCCATTTTTGTGTCATTAATGTCCTGTATCCAGCTTATACTCTATATAGGACTGAGGTCAAAATACTACTACTGGGGAGCGATGGTCCCCATCATGCTAACATGGATGAGGGCAATTCCCTTTCACAAGCTGGGAATGTTAATCTCTGAACATCTGTGGCTGAACATACCAGTAAATAACGGTGTTTTAAAAGGTCAGTGTAATGAGGGTATATAAAGACTTTTTTTTTTTTCCACGCTTACCAACTGTTTTCTGTGGAGACTGTTACATAATTTGTGAAAAACAGACATAAACTGATTTTCTATTTTCTGCAAAGACCAGAAGAATGCTGATACCAAGTCTGGGATTGGGCAGCCCACCAGCCGTCAGGCAAGGATGCCACATTGCTTTATGGCTGGCAGATGAGAAAATGGATAAAATTGAGAATAGAGATAAAAAAAAGTTCTATTATGGAAAAAAAAAAGAAACAAAAACAAATCACAAAATAATATTTCTAAAGTGGCATGGAAATGTTTAGCTTGCTGCTCTATTCTGGGCAAGTGTCAGAGAACAACAGTTTAACAGGACAAGTCTTCAAATATTATGTTGGCTTTGGACAACAGCTTTTTTGTTCCCATAGCTCCCTGGCGCTGGCTGAGCCAGGCCAGGTCTGGCACCACCTGCTTCCCCTAAAGCCCTGCAATGGGAGTTGCAGTGAGTCAGGCTCAGCTGACACTGCTGTTCTGTGGAGCAGGGCTTAGCAGCCTTAGGGACACCCTTGGAGAGCGGGGGTTGCAAAAGTCACCAGAGGAAAGCGAATCTTGTTGTCATTAGTCTTGAATTCCCTCTGCCATCTGCATCTCTCATGCAAAAGCTTATGCAGTCTGCCAGATGAAAATGGTGGAAATCCTGAATTGCCTCAGGCCAGCAGATGGTCCCAGGCAGAGAAGCCCAGGTTTGGCACCAGTGCCCCTGTGCCAGCCTTCACCCAGCCCTGCCATACACCTCAGGTGCCGTATGAACTTTCTCACAGCAAAATCTCACTGCATGAAGCGGCCAACAGTGAGTGGGCCAGCTTCTGGTCAGGCAGCATGGCCTTGCAGCTGGACGAAGCTTCTAAGATGTAGCCAAGTGTATGATTTCTTAGAGAAATGGGTTTACAGCTTTCCCATCTGAAACACTTTGATTATTTTGGGTTTAATTACAAGTTACCTCACTGTGTGCTTTTAAAAAAAAAAAAAGTAAGTTCTACTATGTCTTGCCTAGGGAAGAATTTCTAGGGTTATAATGGAATTTAAAGCTCAAAGGTTTACAATACCAGCAAGATAAGGCATTATAACAGCCTCTCCACTTTATGGTGCTAGCTTATGAAGAGGTCAAAGTGGCTTAGCATGAGGGTCAATTTTACTCTAAGTTCTTGTTTGAGGAAGGAGAAAAAAAAAAAATCCCAGATCTTCAGAGGTAGCTTCATAATTATGAGATTATCAAGGTTTGAATTGTTTGGAGTTTTTGCCCCTGGCCCCAGTGGGTTTTCTACTTCCAACATGACAATGAGATGAATCCCAAAATTTAGAAAATGAGACAATGTCTCTGCCATGGGCCTCTGGCCAGGTGGTGCCACTGCGTATCCTGTGCCTTTGCAGGGGCAAGTGAAGCACCATTACTTTCATCCTTTCTGTAACTCACCTGCTATTGCTCTGTTCTTAAATTGCTGAGAATTCTATGAATGCCCACCTGCCTCCATGAACCTGGACTGGTTCTGCCATCTCCTTTGTCTCCTCTTGGTCCTACCGCTCTGCAGTATTGCACTGCCTTGTCCCAGCTCCAGGAGCACTGGCCTTAGTTACAGTCTGGAGAACAAGTCTGTAACCACATTGCACTGAGACATGTCATGGGAGCTGTGTACAGGCCATATCACTGTCCTAGTGTCTATGTGATATACAGTGGTAAAAATGGCCAGCTCAGAATAGCCTTAAAAGCACCTTAGTAAGAAATTAAGGATAGCTTTGAAATAACAACCTAGGGAGGCTCACATACCTTGACTTTGATGTCTACAATAGCCTGCTACAGAGAGCTGGGAAACCTGCCTCTTGGACCAGTGTATGTTGCAAACACATGAAAAAATACAGAAAGCAAACTATTAACAGGACATAAAAGCAAGCTGGGAATTGTTCAGAGGGGCAATAAATGAATATTTCATAGAATGAGTCACCAGTGCCTAGGTGATGTTACTAGGTGGAGAAATCACTCCCAGAACAACTTTTTTCACTGTGGAAGTATTTCAGTGACCCAGTACTCTCATGCTAACTGCAACCCCATCAGACATTTCAGGTACAAAGCCCTCTTGCTAGGCTAGGGATTTATTTAGTATGCCTATAGTGTTTGCTCCTGTGACTGACCCACTTTGCAGAGCACTTCATGCAACTGCAATGCTAATTATCAAGCAGACTACGGTTGGTGCTCCTGTTGTTTTGGCCTCCCCAGCAGAACGAAGAGAGTCCAATGGATGTAAAGTCTGCAATGGTCATGCTTAGAAGCTGTCCAGAAGCTTTTCTGTGGATTTCACAGCATCCTAATGGCTTTAGATCTAACCTTCAGAAATGTTCTTTGAGCCTCTGGAACCTCAAGGCAGGCATTAAGTCCCAGCTACACCAGCCCCCAGGGGCAGCACGAGTCACCAGCCAGGAGCCGAAATGTTATCTTTTTCATTATTCACATAATTACCATGCTTTCCATTGTACTTGGAAATAAGGAGAAAATGATGTTTACAGTGGCTTGCTCGGCTCCTGTGGTGCCGCTTGCTGGGTATTGTAAAGTTTCCATCAAATATGGTTTAGGAGCAGGCAGCTCACTGTTTAATAAAAACAGGGCTGTGCATCTTCCTGCAGCTGCTACGACTCTCTTCATAGTTGTGTCCCTGGACATCCAGCTAAAGCACAGAGATGGGAGCCAGCTGGGCCACTATGCATGGACGGGCACTGAAGGACAAGGCGGATAAAAGCATTGCTTACTCCTTCAACATTGCTGGGCTCTCCTGGTTCAAGCAAGCCCCAAGGGACAGTTTGCAAGGGGCCATGCTGAGCAGCACAGAGCATCCAACAAACAGCCTCAGTGTGGAGGAGTCTGCAGAGCACAGCTCAGTGGGCAAGGTGGCTTATGTGGCCCCCGCCCTTTGCTTTATTGTGAGTAACTCATATTTTAACAAACTAAATATAGGAAATGTCAGGTTTTCTCCCATCTCCCTGGTTTGCCATCATTCAGGGAATAAAGCTGAGCAGGGCTGAGACAGGGACAAGGACAGTCCCTGCTCCTTTTAAAGTGAGAGACAAAGGTCCTCCATTGCTAGAGGTGTGAGACTTCCTCTACACAGCCAGCCCTGAGTCCTGCACACTACAACTATGCGTCCAGCTACACTTAGGTCTCTAGGAGCTAGAAAGGGAAATATGGATGTGCACAAAATGTGCACAGCTGCTTATATTTGGCTGCCAGTTGGCTGGCATGAAACCCACAATCTGATGCAAAGCATAGGTGCCAAACCTGGGCAATAAGCATCCACAGAAGAGATGCACATAAATACGTATGAAAAATGAATGCAGGTCTTTTTCCTAGACAAGCGTCCATTGGGGATGGGTCATTTTTATCTCTCTTAGAGCTTTTCGTGATCAGCACTTTCAGAATTGTTCTTGAAGGGAGGGTGGATAGGATCGCCAAGCTACCTACTTGCTTTTGGAGGTTATGAAAGTGGTCTTTGAGTCATGTCGAGCATTTGTGTGGTCACAGGCAGTATAGCTTTGCTCAGTGGTTAAATAGCAGATGTCAACCTTCAAAACTGCCAGATTGGCAACTGTCAAGAATACTAACAGATAGCATAAAAATTAAAATCCACTCACAGATGGCCTTTTTCTAGAGGCACTAAACATTAATGTTCTGTTCATCTGAGAGACTGTGAGCTGAATTTTCTCGCTCCCCTCCCTCCTGAGCAGCTTCCAGGCAACTACTGCTGCCCACCAAAATGAGGGTGAGGTCCTGGGAGCCCCAGTGGTTACCCAGCAGATGTGGGATTAGCAGCTATGTTCCCTTATTCTGATATTCCAGTAGTTGGAGAGCTTGTGCAGGACCCCACAAGGGGATGTGGGCTGTCAGGTTCCTATGCTAAACCCTTCCCTGATTTTCAGCCTGGAATGATGTTGCTTTTAAAGACAGTGTAACACTTGGTCATGGCTAGGGTGTTAGTGTACACAAGGTGCCAAAAATTTCAAGCAGGCCTCATATGGACACCAGGCTTTTACTTGGTGTGAGCCCCTGCTGTTGCTCCATGCCTGAAACCTTTCCTGGCAATCTTTCCCCTTGTGTGCAGCATCGAAGTCTGTAAGGCTTCAGAACTGGCCAGTGAATTGATTTTGTTTTCAGCTCATATAGAAAGCCTCACCATCAGTTCTGCCTAGGACTTGTACTAACCCATCTTTCTCTGTTTTTGTCACTGTAAGGCACTTCAGGCTCTTTAATACTGATGTGGCTGCATGATAACAGCAATGAAGATAAATTACCTCAAAAATAGGCAATAAGCCTTTTAGCTCTTTAGAGCAAATCAGAGCTATTCTGAACAGCCCACAGTTGAAATAAATGGCTGCTTATCTTCATTTACAGATACTGTGGAGGCACCAGCATGCAAATTCAGTGGCCCAGGGGCAACAGCTAAAGTAGTACTGGAGTCATATGGTTTGCTGCTGGGAGAGAAGAAACGAGGAAAAACTCCCTCCTCCCTCCACCACACTATCTCATTACCTGCTAGCCTTTGCCTCTGTANTTTTTTTTTTTTTTTTGGAAGAGCTGGTCATTGTAGGTGTCTGCATCCCCTGCCACCATGACTGCTAGCTCTGCCACTGAGCTGCTATAATAACAAGAAAGAAAAGGCTATTTTAAATGCATACCAAACTGTCAACCAAATATTTAGAAATATTTAGACATCTAGCACCCTAACATGTTCCTCCTAAAGTAAGGCATATGAGGGAATCTTGTGCCAGTATATGACATATCTTACAGGAAATTTTAAATTGTTTTCCCCACAAGAAATAAGACTTGTTTTTTCTTCCAATGGGAAGAGCACTGCATTCTTATCAAGGCTTACCCAAGTGTCAAAGGGCATTTGAAATTTGCCCAGAGAGCTAATTCACATCTTGCCCTGCAAGTGAGGCACTGTTCTCATTATAAACAGGGAACACCACAAATGTGAGGAAAAGGCAAGCAGATATTGCACACACCTTAGCAGAAGCTCAGGGGTCAGCTGAACCTCTCACCATTGCCTCGCTGAGAGAGAAGCATGCTTTGAGTAATGGGCACAAACTCTATTGCTCTTACATTGTGTTAAATACCTGCATGGTGGCCAAGGGAAATCAGACACAGTTGCTAGAGATGACATAAAAATTATACCTTTAAAAACACTGTTACCATTTTTTTGTCTCAAATTTTTCCCTTGCTCACAGGTGTAGACGGAGGAATCCTGCCTAATATGAGTAGGCACATATGTATAACCAGCTTATGTAATAGCCTGACCAATTCAGGCCCTGTGACTGTGTTTTCTTTCTGTTTCTGGACAGTAGCAAGGGAAAAGTTAATGGTGTTATGCTTGGCTGTAATAATTCTGTCATTGTTATCAAACCCTGCAATTCCTTATTGTTTTCTGGTGAATTTGCTTCTCAGCAATACTTGCTTGGTAGGACCTCTTTGCTTGTTTTATCTTCAGGTTTGATCTTGTTCGCTCTCAGTATTATAATAGCACATCCTCTTAGGGGACAAAAGCACCTTCTGCTCTGCCATTTTGTAAGTGCTCTCATCCAAAGTGAAACAGTCAGGAGGAGGCAGATTTATTGGTAAGATAAAAGTAAACATTTAATGCCACTATAGTTTGATTTTTTTTTTCCAGACATCATATTTTTGACAATGTTTCACACCTCAAATACCACAAAAGGGATATTTTTTAGCCAGCAAACAATAAACTTTACAATTTTAATGGCAAAAGGTTCAATACATTTGTTGACCAACTTGGAAATGGCTGTGACTTTCCACATTTTGAACTTGTCCTCATGCTATTCTTTCTTTTTCTTTTTTTCTTTTTTTTCCATAAAATTTAGGTGACAAAATATATATATCTACTACTGATACATCCTCTTCTTGAATTACCCACTGGTGTAACCAGCATAAGTTCTATATCCACCAGTTTGTCTCCTCCTTAGCTCTGTTTTATACCACTGTTATAATGAGAAAGAACATAGCCACGGACAGAGTGAAATGGATTTAGCAAACATACACTTCAATGCATAGCACTTAGATAAGCATTTCCAACCATGATGTGTAAATAAATTATAAAATACAAGCAACTCTATAAAACAAGAACATCCTGAGTTTACAAATAAATTATATCCTTCATACATAGAATATGACGTGGATGTTAGTAACCAGCAGTTTCAGCTATGGGAGGGAAAGAAGTAAAACTTAGAAAAGTTAGTATCTATTCATACATAAAACGTATATGTATGTGTGCTATATGTAAATACACACATACATATACAATATAGCAGGTGAATACATCCATATCTATAGTATATAGAAAATATGTACTATAGCTGAAACTGCCTCAAGCACCAATTTATTACCATTATTATAAAGTTTGCTCAATACTTAAGTAGGACCACTCAAAGTAAGATGGTTTGCATTGTGTTTTATTTCCTATCCAGAAGGGTTTTGAAGATGGTTTGAAATATTATAGATGAATGCTACTATTTCAGTTTCGGTGCCTCCATTCTTTGCAGAATCATCACACCCTTTGTGAGCTTCAAACTGTTGCATAAGTAAGCATGAGTCTGCTGTCCATGAAGCTGGTGGCAAAATCCATACTGACTTCAATGGGGTTAGGATTTACATCCCGTAATTTCAAGTGAAACTGATTTTTCTTTTCTTTTTTTTTTTTAAAAAGCTTGCTTGAGAAGGAGAAAGAAGAAAAGATAAAGATAATAATAAAATGGTTTATTATTTCTAGGAGCATGCATAGAAGCTCAGATAACCCTGGGATGAGCGCATAATAAATGCAAGAGACAGAGATAGAGATTATTAACTTTGCACTGACAAATGATTCACAGTTTTGTTTGCCATAGTTATTTGGAAATGCATTTAAAATCCTGTGATAGCTAGCAACAGCCAGCCTTCTGTCTCCAAAAACTGCTGGGCGCCAGCAAGGCAAAAGCCTATGGAGTAACAAAACAAAGACTATGAGGACATCAGGATTAAGCAAGGTATGTCACCCATCAGTGGATTTGAGAAATAGTGTATTTCTGTATGGCCATCATCCACTCCTATCAGTATTTATTGGTACAAATGCTTTGATCTCTGCAGTGAGCTGGTGCATCCCTGATGCTGCGCAACCATCCCTCCCATTTGAACTGGCATCAGAGGGTCACTCAACCTCTGGTTTGTGAGAATAGTATTTGCTTCTGCAATGCAGAAGCTTCAACAATTTTAAAGCTATTAGGACTAGACAGAAAGCTTTATCTCATAGACACCTAAGAGCCCCGGCTTTCAACTGATGTAACTATGCTGTACACTTCATGTATATGCAGAAATGGCTGTATTTAACAGCTGTGATTGTAAAATATCTTGCCTTAAATTCATAACACCCTGAAATATATACAGCAGTTAATTTAGATTACTTTTACAGGCTTTAACATTTCAATGACAGCCTCTACATGGCAGCTGCAGCAACTTGGCTTTGTAGGCTGAAGATCATGGGGAAGAAAGGACCTTTAAAATAAACCTTCACAAGTGTTTCAAGCATAAGTTTTCCCTGTAGTGTGGCATAAGTCAGCTTCATCCTGGTGAGTGCAAGAAGAAAGGTTTTGTAGCTACTCCTTGGAGAAGGAAGGGGGATTGTTGTTGCCATTAGCGAACAACTATACCAGCTCCCCACAATAATGTGAGGGGACTCCCTTGCTCAGGCTGTGTAAATATACATTTGTCTGTATGCACGTACACTTTATTTTTCTGATTCTTTTTAGCTTGGAAAAAAGATGCAACAAAGTCACAAACATTAGTAAAAAGCAAAGTTTATAAGGGGCTACATCCTTCAACTCTCATGAAATTTGACTTCTATGCCACAGGTAATATTCACTATTTTAAGACAAACCATATTATTGAGATAGATGAAAAAAAAGAAAAAAAACCCTCTTCAAGACAGACTGAGTCTATCCTGTGAGCAAACCTGGAACTTGATGTGCATTACTCCCAGCATCATTGCCAGCTTTCTGCCTCTATAATTGCCATGTTCAGAGACGAAAGAAAAAAATTACCTTCATCCTTCTCTGTACATTATCTGCAGCTCTCACATAGCTTGCTTTGTCTCAGAGGATCATGCCATTGCGCTTTACCAGTTACTATTTCATGTAGCTGCAAGTCTCAGAAGTTAAGTTGTATGGCAGTGGGACTCTTCCAAGACTTTCAGCAGGTGTTCAGTGATAGCCCTGTGCGTGGTCCTTACACAAAATGAGGGGGTATCAAAGAGGTAAGAGGAGCATATTCTTCAACTATGTAACTGGCCCAAGCTGCCCCCCAGGTGCCCATGTCTGAGCACAGCGGTGGGGACATGGAGCAGGGGTGGTATTCTGCAGCCATTACACAACGCGACAATGAAGAACTGTGATCTCCAGCTACATATGCAACCACAGAATTAACCTTCAAACCTAATTATGTTAACATTGCTGTTTCCCACTAAAGCTGTCCCAGGGAAATAAGACTGATTTCTGAATATGCAAACAATTAAGTATTACATTCATGTTGCTCTTGTGTATTTTGGGCAATTTGATGCCTTTAAAAAAAAATCAACATAAAAAACAGCACTACACTGGTGATTGCTTAAAGAATGGGCCTTCCTGGATGACTTACAGAAGTGTATGAGTCTTCTGTAAAATGCTGGCTACTGTAGACTGAGATAAATTTCATAATAAGGCCTTGATGCTTTTAATTACCTGTTTTGCAGATATTTGAAGTATAATAATATACATTCTGAGGTAAAAGGCTATTTTCAATAAGAAAACATTTCATAGCTGTCAATTCTCCAGAAATTTTCATTTCCTTTTATGCATTAAGCCACCACAATTCCTAAAAATGTAGTGGCAAATTCTGAAATGCACTGACAGAAAGTAAAAAAACAGGAATATGAATTTTAGGATATGAATAACAGTATATGATGGGAGTGTTAATCGCTACTCTAAGTCCTCAAAAAAGAAATATTTGTAAAGACTGTGATTCTGCTTAGTTAGTTAGTATATAACTTTCAGTATGCCAAATTCATCCTTGACATAATCCATTTGGTTTTAGGAGTCAGTTTTTGTCTATTATTATAAACAGGACAAACATACACTCCTACTGTTCAAAATAATGGCTACATAGACACACTTTTTGCTATGCTTCCTAATCTACAGAGGTACAAAATCTAGAGGCAATGCCTAATTGAGTTCATGATGCTGAGGAATATGAGACATGATACTTTACAATAGCTCTGAAATGTGTCCACTTGATTTATAGAAACATCATCACGTCTGTGTAAGTTCCAGACTATGTGAGAGGGCATCTCTTGTTAACAACGCAGTCTGTGCATGCACCATTTGCTAGGCTTTCACTTTCTTTCTGTCAGGTGTATGTTTGCTTTTACTGTACCGCTTGCCATTTACCATCTCACCGCAGGTCTCCAGGGAGCCCAACACGCCCATTTTAGGCTGCTTGTTTTCAGCAGAGGTAGGACAATGCATCCCAATTACCCAATGACTATCTTCCAGGAAACACATTTTCAAGAAGCCAACATTTAATTTCATGTGTACAGCTTGGAGGGGAAGGAAGGACTGTCTTCCTTGAATGTGGGGGCATGGCTTGAGAAGCGAGGCTTAGTGCAGTGTCACAGGTGGGAGTGGTACAGGCCTACCTGGGAACAAAGGCAAATGAGAGACATGGGAGCTGGCTGTGAAAGTCTCTCTCCTGTGTGTATGTGACCTGGGGCTCTGCAGGACTAAGTCCATAAAGGGAGATGCACTCCATATCCAAAAGGTCTTAGGCTTTCGTCCATCACAAAACTGCAGGGGCAACTCCTGTAGCTCTGTCAAGAAGAGATGAATTCATGGCACTCTGTGGAGAAGAGATGGCCTCAACAGAACCAATATGTAACAAGTGCTGCTAAAATCATTACAAAGAGAAAATATGCTAGCTAAATCACATTGTTTGGATCTTTTTTTTTTTTTAAGAGTTTTTCTTGCCTTGAGAAAGAACAGCAGAGAGATCAGACCTATGTCTTTAATAGTCACTTAGAAAATGAGTGTCATGGTAGGAAAATGATGTTGAACAGACTAGAAAGCGAATTTCATATAGGACCTTTTCCCCCTCCAAATAATCCTACAGAATGTAAGAAGGACCTTCTACAAAATCCAGTGACAAGGCTAATAGAATGAATAAGATTTGTTAGTAAATGTTGTAGAGTATTGAGAGAATATAAAACTATGTAAATGTTATTTCTATCTTTTGTTTTTAAGTTGGTTTTTTTTTTCAGCTAACCACTAGAAAATTTATCAATATTTTTGTAGAGTTATTTTTCCATTGCAACTTGCTCAATGGGATATTGTAAGATGGTACAGGTAAAACATTTAAGTATAGCAGTAAATTGATGCATATTGAGTGTGTTAAATGACACTTTCTCATAAGCAACAGGAGGGTAGCAGAAGTGTATGTGAAAGAGGAATGTTTGTGAATGGGCTTATTTCAGTATAGAGGAAGAAACCTAATTCAACAAAATTATTGTTCATACCCATATGTAATTAAAATGCAAATTTTGCATGTCTT
This sequence comes from Eurystomus gularis, assembly GCA_013400335.1. NCBI lineage: Eukaryota > Metazoa > Chordata > Aves > Coraciiformes > Coraciidae > Eurystomus > Eurystomus gularis. The sequence continues at coordinate 48,270 of VZZY01022089.1, read as the reverse complement.
TAGGAAACACAAAGGATGTTCCTTCCCACATACTGTTTAGTAGATAAAGAGGAAAAAAAGTAGAACATTTGAATGCTCATGGAGGTGCAGACCCTTGTCCTTTTGATGTCAACGTGAATTTTGCCATAGCTTCAATGTTGGAGGGCTGATAAGGAAAAAGCCAACATGCCTGAAGTGCTATATCCACTAACTCACAACTCCCATTTATTTCCAGACACACTGAGCTGAGCAGAGCCTGCACTTCTCAGGTATGTCTGACTATGGACAGACTGGGCCAGTGACCAAAAGCTCCCCCCAAAATGTTTTGCAGTTGTATATCTCAAAAAGAGATGAAGCTAAATTCTATCAGTTGTAGTTTCAAGAAAGACAGACTTATTTTTTGACTGATAAGCATGAGAGGCCTCAGCCTAAAAAGTAATTTCCAGTAAGTTATTAGCACCAGAAAAAGGGGTTAAGACTGTAACTCTAGCCAGTACAAAGCAAAAAAACTACATTAAAAAGAAAACAAGTTATGGGGGTTGGATTGAATGGAAAAGATATTTAACTTCGTGGTAATGTCACCTCTCCTCTCTCACGCACTGCAGAACCCACAGGAAAATTATGTGTCCTCCAGCATATAAGAGTACAGAAGAACATATAAGCATACTGCTAGATATATTTTTTGTGTCATCTGGGAAAGCTGAATTTCTCTTTGAGTGGCCTTACTCTGGTAACAAGGAAAGACAGTTAACATTTATTCATATGTTGTACTGATTAGGAAATATCTCTACAAACACAAGTTACTTAGAAACAGCAAGTCTGAAATAGGAGAAAACACCAAGAGAAAAACAAGCTGTAAATACATTTCAAAAGTGTGTTTGTTTTTTTCCTTTTTCTTTTCTTGACTAGCACCATCTGTACACAATAAAGTATGAACATAAATGTTTGGATAATAAAGATTTGCAAGGCACTTAAACAGTTTTTCTGGATAGGTTTTCTTTTAATGAACCTCTCAATGGAAGTCCTACAACCACCTTTCCTCCTCCCTCAGTTAATGCAGGGAAAGAAGTGTCTTCTGTCAGCAGTTCTTATTTACAGACATGTCCTTAAAGGTTCCTCAAAGTGCTCTTTTAGGCTAAGAGAATCAATAACCTTATATCTCCATTTTTCATGCTTGTCCTCTTTTTTTTAATACTACTCTTCTGTATAGTATAGCAAATCTCTCAAACACACAGTTGAGACTTGACTCCAACCTTCATCCGCATTCTGTTGTCTTTGGGATACTATTCAGAAGGGAAAAGGAGGATGGCAGAGATGCACATTGAAATTCTCTTGAGGTTCATACTTTATCGGCGTCTAGAGGTGATGTCAAAACAGGTGATCATCATGAGATGGGCCTTGCAGAAGTTGACACGGTTTTCCAAACGCTCAGTCACACATTCCAGGGCCTCCAAGTACTCCAGAGAATCCAGCTCAAATACCTGCTCCAGATCAACTGTGGGAAAGAAAATACACAGATAAGGAAAGCAGACAAAACCCAGTTTTGGCTGGTGGGAAAGACAAGGCTAATTCAAGTATTCAGACCCATCAGTAGTGTATACAACATTATCACTGGCTTGTCACTGTCATTAAATGTTGCCATTTCTGTTTAATGGCTATTAAAATGGCACAGTGGCTTGCTGATAGTGAAAAATACTGTTAAGATTGCACTGTATACGTTCTTGAGTGACATGCTCTGCTATCCTCTCTGGAACTGCAGATGACTTTTGCCATACTCAAGCAAATGTTGAATGCTAAGCATGTACTGACTGTCACACATTCTGCTGACCAGAGATTTAAATTAGGCGCTCTGCCCTGGGAGCAAGAGTCTTTTGCTGAATTCAGAACTCAAGAGTTAGAACCCAACCTCCAAGCGCCTTGCTCCTCACACCTCTCCCTATTCCATGTGATTCTCACTTGACCACTTAAGAGTGGCAAGGGAAGGTGTACATGTCAGTCACTTCAGCATAGGTGCCTGTATGCTGCCACAGACCAGCTGGCAGCAGCTTCTGTGGAAGCTGGGTGCAACGCATAGTCTGAGTCAGCACTTATCATCTTGTCTGGTCCCTGAGGTCTGTGCTGTCCTCAAGGCTTTCTGCATTCATCACACTGGAATCATAAGCAGAGGCACCATACAGTAAGTGGATGACAATGTATGGCAAATCCTCTGCTCCCTTTAAATCCATCCTTTTTACCTCTCTTCCTTAATAGTGTTCCTGAAATGTGTACTGTGTTTGTTTTGCAGGTTGTACCAATCTAATGGTAACTTATGGCAGCTGTCAAAGGAAGAGTTAGGATGCTTTAAGAGAACACACCAGCCAACCTCCTTTTGCCACCTGCAATTATCCTAAATAAATTTAATTTTTTTTTTTCTAGAACACTTTGATATGAACTCATCTGCTTGGTAATACTAAAAACAGTTGTACAAATACTGCAGTACTCTATCTTTTTTCCCTTTGAGGTGTTGAGGTCCTTCTTCATTTGAACGTGAATGCCCTTTAAGCTCTCTGAACTTTACACATCTATAGTTATAAAAAATGGGCCAAATTCATTTTTCATGTAAGCCCACTGGTGCCAAGGGATAAGTTTGCTCCACAGTGTTATTTTGTGGTAGAAGAATAGATTTATAATATTGCTCATATGTCTGAGTGATCTGAGGCCAAAAAAAAAAATCTCATTTTCAGGAGCTATGGACTGAAACGCATGAACGTTAATCTACCAATGGCAATATTCACCACCACAATGCTGTACCATTTCAACATTCAGCTCACAGGCAAAAAGGATTGTTCAGTTCTACTGTCAACATTTAATAAGAATTATAGGGACTACTTCTAGAAATACAGCCAATCTAAAACTTGCCCTTAGGTCATATGTTGGTTCATTTTAGTTTACAAACACAGTAGCTCACATCTCATTCTTAGCAAATATTTCTGCTCCCCTTCATCCCCCATCCCCATAAAATAAACCAAAGGACACCTATGAGTTCAGGCAATAAAAAGGCAACCTTACATTCACTAAGCCATTTGTTAGGATCCAGCATCAGGTACTGTTTGGTCACCTCCAGTTCTCTCATTAACCACTCGTACTTGGCCTTGACCTCAGCAATTCTCTGCTGGCGATGCTCCAGGATTTTTAGCTTGGCATTGAAACATATCACCTCCTGCCAACCAGCAAAAAGAAGCAGGGAAGAAATAGGTGAAGAGGAGAAGAAATGCCCACATCCATTCAGTCAAATGATCTTCCAATCAATAATGCTGACAATGAGCCATTTACTCTGGAAGTGTATGAATCACTGCATGAAATAATTCATCATCTGTTTTATTTTTATTGCTTTTGTTTTGGTTTGATGTTTTACATTAGCAATCTTCGAAGACTTCGCAATGATAGTTAATAATATACCATAATAATTAATAACAGACAGCAACCTGAAATCAGATTAACTGTAGCAAAACATTTCTCTTTTTTGTCATCAGAAGTTTGGCTAAGAAAAATCTCAGCTTTTGGGAGAAGGAAATCCATGGCCTGCTGTATGAAAATCCTAAATACATCTTTGTGCTCGGTGCTACATAAGAAACGCAGTAGTCATATTACAAAACTAGTAGCAATATAAAATTTAAAACATCTTTTAAAAGAGGGAATATGTTATGAAAAGCTCTAGTAATTCACAAGCATTAATAAAGAAGATATATTTTCTGTAAAGATACAGGAAACAGTAACAGCATAGGGTGCAGTGCTGTCTGGAGACACACAGCCGGGCCTCGCATGACTTCTGAGGGGTGGCAGCCATCAAGACATGCAGTAAGTGAGCCCACGGTGAGGGTTATGCTACCCTTGCTAGAGTGGGAGCATTCCCAATATCAGAACTATCCTTCTCCAAGCCTATGTAAAGGTCTCAAAACTATTTTGCCTTCTGCTCTGTAGACAAATCTGTTGTGTGGATGAAGTGCAGTGGAAACCCTGCCACAACAAGTGATGCTTTTCTCCATACAAAATCATATCAGAGAACACCACCACAAACAGCCTAACCAAGTGACAGAGGCTAGGAAGAAAAAGTGCCTTAAAATAATAATAAAGTCTATATCCACAGTTACTCTAAAATTGGTGCTATTCCACCAACTTCAAATACTCTTCCCAATCGTACCTGTCAAGAGCTGACCTTTACAATTCCCTGATCTTTTTTAAAATTTAGAGTCCTGAGGTTGGCAGGACCACCTCTGTTAGAAATAAGATATTAGCTATCCTGAAAACAATACCATCAAAGCACTTGAGGCACCATTGGTGCCCTGAAAGACAGATGTGATGAGATGCTGGAGAACAGGACCCATTAAAAATGCAAGGTACCAAGGTCTGTTAGCTGCTATGGAAGAAGGCATGACTTAAATAATAATTACTCTTAAATGAGATGGATAATAAGTTTTACTGCCTGGTGAATTAACCATACAGGATACTACACATTTCTGACTGCATAATCTCAATTCCCCCTCTTATACCCTCCAAGAGGAGGGAGACATTATACGGATTGCACTCACCTTGCTGTCCCCACCTCGTCGCCGCTGGAGCCTCTCCACATCATCTATCTCATAGACTTTGATCTCAAAGGGCTCCCCCAGCCCCCTCTGCCCACTTCGCAGGGGTCCATCCACCCAGCGGACCCCAGGGCTGTTGGCAGGCTTCCTTGCTGTGGATGTGGTATCCAGTGATAGAGCTGGAATAAGCCTCCGTCTCTGTGAACCTGCAAACACAGAAAGTGCCTTTTCATATTAGAACAGTCACTGCCCCTCCTTTGTGCTCCATCTGCAGAGATGTCTACAAACTACATACATTCAGCCTTCTTACATGCAAGAAAATGGAGTGAAAACACGGGGAGGCCATGGAAGTCAGGATGAGCTGTAGCTGTGACGTACTGTACCCATTCATCATGAGTCAGGTCCTCACAGTTCTTTGGTGACTGACTCCAGGATTTGGTCCTCAGAGGGCATATGTACCCTAAAGTTCCCAGAGCTTATGCCTACTTCCCTTTGCTCAGGTCTTGGTATGTACAGGTATGCCAATGAAGGATGAGAGCAGCAGGTTAGAAGCCATCTAGCTTTGCTTTCTAGTACTTTACTGGTACTAGCTCTTACAGCCTAAGGACAAACATTAGCTGCCCTCTTCATAGACCATCTCCATGTGGTTTTGAGGTTTTTTTTTAATCACAGCACAAAAAGCACTTTGATACCCGAGTTCTTTTACTGTGCTGGACTTGAGGGCCAGTATACCACCACCTAGCTGCATAATCCCACTGTGGGCTGGCTAGAGCAGTAAAAACACTAGAGAAGACAAAATGCCTGCAGTAACTACACCTGACCTTGGTGGTTGCCATCAGAGTTGCTTTAGCCTAGAGTTGCTTTAGCCTTGTCTGTGTTCAGTAGAATATTCTTCTAAAACATTTACCACTTACGCACTTACTGCAGCACTGGTGATGGGCAAGCGAGCAGCAAGAACAAAGGGCTGGCAGAAGGGTTAGTCCCTGTGTTTGCTACAATAGTAGTGCTCATGCACACCCACCCTGCTTTATAATACCAGCACAGTGGATGGGAGCGCTGCAATAGCTGAAATATGCACCATGGTGGAAAAGCATCTGCCATGTGAGTTGCCAAGTCAGGGCCCAAGGTAAAGCTAGGGAGAAAAAGTACATCACTGGCCTGATGGCAGCACTAAGGAAGTTGAGCATATGGTTTGTTGGGAAAAAGAACAGACATACATAAAAAAAGAAAAACAACTGGTTACATTTCCTTGCTTTGTTTAGTACAATCAGAGGAATAGCTGGGTTTAAAAAATAGTTTTATAGCTGACAACTCCTGCAGGGTCTCCCCTAGGAGACAGCAGGAGTAGAAAGGATGGGAGAACCAAAAACAAAAGCCAGAGCTAGCAAGTTTGAATGAAACTATTAACTCACTCTTTTGGCTGCAAGAACAAAACTGATGCCAGCAGGGAAGGGATGTAGAATGATCATGCAGATTTTATTTTAAAAACAAGATAAAATCATTTAGAGGAATCTCCAGTGCTACTTTTATTGAAACTTGAATGTAAATAGTTTCAACATGTGTTCCAGCTTGGTACTTCAATGAAAGCCAAAAAAACCCCAAACATCCCCAAATATCTACTGAGTGCCTAGCTTTTGGATTTGCAAGTAACAAAGCATTGTCTAGTTTCCTCCACAGGAGTCTGCTTTTCTGCTGACTTTGCAAACTATCACATCTTATCCCATTGATTTCTGAGCGCAGCAATCTGTGCTTGAAACCAGCAGTTAGTAACTAGTAATTAACCTGTAAATGCTAGCTCTAAAATGGATGACAACAAACAGTCTGTCTTGCTGCAAATCTGGAAAGCCTAGTCTACAGAGGTTGTATTTGAATACATCCGATACATTCTACACAAGAAAAAGACAGCCAAGCTTGTATTTGAATGCATCTGAGTGAACTCTATGTAAGAAAAGGAGAGCACAGCCAAGGCGGATGGACAGGGAGCTCTACAAGACCCCTTTATAGCAAACTGCCTCAGATCTGCACTGCCCATCCTGTGACACCAATCATAGTTGTATTTACTACTCAAACTGCAGCCCAGCAAAAAAGCCCATGCCAGAACAAATGAAGCTTTACAAATACCAGCAAGTAGGAGTTATTTTAGACCTGTGGTACCAGCCACTGGAAGTAAATGTCAGTATTCACTTATCTTGAATGCATTTCTGCTGATCTCTAGATTATACTGCCTGATCAAGAGAAGAATCAGATCTTGATAAAGGAAAAAGCAAGATCTGACCCATTACCATAGCTAAAAAGTGACAATGAGAGAGACAGCTTGGGAAGATCTCGACAAACTGCAATGCTAGTGGATGGCTCTTGTCAACAATGCTAGAGAAAGGCAACCAAATGGTGAGAGCAGCTGCACACTTACTTGAAGGGACATGAGACAGTGTGGTGGACTATTAAATTTTGTTACATGCAGGGAAAGATCTTGCAAAGGGCTCAGGCCCTTCTGGGAAACAAGCCCTCCACTTGCTTAGATGTGAAGGGCACTGAGTACATCCCTGTGTCACTCAAGACCAAATGGATACAGGCATTAAATACTTCTAAAAATATGTTTTAGGCTTTTGGCCACGGTGTTTCACATGAGCAATCTTTTCAATTTCGACTGAGTGTAAAAGCAATCTCTTTCCTATCTTTGCTGCTCATCAACTTTCAGAGCCAGCAACACTTACAAGCGTCAGATCTGACCTCCTGTGCAATGCAGCCAACTGCTGCTAATTCTTTTTACTTTGTGTCCTGCATTGATGGTCACATCTCCTTTCATGCCACGCCTACACATTAGCTCTAGCATTTCAAGAAAGCAGCTAAGCAGACCGGAAATTTCTTCTGTCCAACTCTCCCATGCATGGCTGAACGATGAGTAAGGTAGTGCCTATTTCTGTGATATTTGATTTTCTTCTTTTTTATTTCCCGCTTTCTTTTTTTTTCCCAACTGTGCCTGTTAACACTCCCTTCTTGTGTAACAGGGCATTTTTAAACCATCCCTGCTGGAAGAACTGCCTTCCCAGCCAGAGCCAAAGCCCAGGTCTCAGACACTGTGGGAATACAGTTCTGATTCACCTTGCCACGAGAACAGCATCAGGCTCCTATTTACAGCAAGGCAAAATAGATGTCATCAGGGTATGAATTACAAGGGTAATAGTAAATGTTTTTTGCTTTTAGTTTCCATTCATATCCATTTGGCTCAATGGGAAACAGAAGCCTGCGGCCTAGAATGAGGGCTCCAACCTGAAGCTCCAGCTAATAGGGCTTATTCCTTGGAGAAGAGGCAGCAAAGACTACAGTAGTGGCAGGAGACTTGCTAACATGAGCTCATTATGTTTTTCTATCCTGGACAGCCTGTGGGTTATCACAACAAAGTGAGGCTGCTGGCTCTCTGCAGACCAGAGCGATGTGGCAGGCCAAACTTGCCTGAGGCAGGCCTGACTGGCCACCATCCGCCCAAGGGCTCCTTCGGGATGCAGGAGCTGCCCGCTCAGGTCTCCCTGCCCCATCACAGTGAGTACATCCATGTGTGAAGCAGAGAAGAAAGAGAAAGAGGGATGCCTTTTCATCTGAGCCTTGAATGCTGACTCAGGATGATTTATCTGAGGTTTAAAGTGCTTCAGGGAGAAAAGAAATGAAAGATCTGCATCTCTGCAGTGAGGCAAAACTAAATTGAGTTTATTACAAACATGCTCTGATTAATAGGCTGCTTATTAGCCCAGGTACAGAAAATAACAGCGTCTTTTGACAGGAGCCTCCTGCCACTGACATCTCCATTTAGCCTCTGTTTTTTCTGATTTCACCTTAACTGGGATCAGTAGGGAGATACAGCCAAGGTAGAGCTTTGAGGTGTCACAAAGCAGCTGACAGCTTGCTCATCCATATCGACATGCAGACACAACAATTAAATTGTTAAAATGAATACAGTTTTCCATTTACATACAAAATACCCATTTAAAGTCCCAAATTTATTGAGAGCACTTGATAGGGTTAGGATCTCATAAATTTTGACTGTATAATAAATAAAATGCTTCTTAGGAATTGCAGTGCACCACTCCTCTATTTTCACACATGCATCTTATGAAGACAGCAGGCAGGTAGAGAGCTCAGCAGGAGCAGCTCTCAGCAGGTCCATCCCACCTCTGCCCCACCGGCTGGGGCTGGGGGAGCATGCTCCCTGCCCAGCACCTCAGCAAACTGGCTGACCTACTGCTACATAAATGGGATTCATTCCTCCATTAAAAAAAAGAAATTTATACAAAGAATTCATCTGAAAGAAATCATGTAAGCTGAACCCAAGACAGAATAACAACACTGTCATTTATGACTGTACAGCATGTAAAGCAACGTGCCCTTTGCTAAATGTCTTACAGGATATGTTTTTCACTTAGTTTGAATTTATCCATGCTCAGAATAACCCCTCTTGAGCCTAGCATGAGTATGACTAATCAGAGTATGGCATAGCCCTGAAAATGCACAGAACACAATTTGCTTTCACAACAGATCTGTTGCTCTACCTTGAGGTTAAGGTTTGGCCAGGTTAAAATTAAGATAGAGGGAGTAACACAGCAGTGAAGGTATGCAGGGTGCAAGCAGATCTGACTGAAGAGTGGCACTGAAGCCACACCACACTTCAGTAAAGATAAGCCCAGAGAACCCTTGTTATAAGAAATGCAGACCAAACCAGCTAGGTATTTAAAGGTAACTTTAAGGATAAGAAAACTCAGTAACTTCGGCAAAATTGCCCAACTGCATAAGGATGTGTGCTTATAAAAGTATTTGTTGATGAGAGCAGAAACTATTAGTGGTCTGGTTTTGCTTAAGTACTGTCTGTTTTGGAGTATTCCCCTTACACTTCTTTCCAAACACACATTCTAGACTGCATATCTTTTCTATAAAGAAAGGTAAAGGCAAAAAGTATAAATGCAAAATCTTCATGAAAAGAAGCCTGATGCATATCTCTTCAAAGCAGGCTGCATCTGAATGGGATGCAAAACAACCACTGTTGTAGAAATTTCAAGGTGTTTCAAACAGAAAATGAAACTGTAACTTGATATATCGTAATTTTGGAAGTTTATAGTGTGTGCTCAAAGGCAGGGTGTGGAGCCAAAGCTGTTCCCCACTGTGCTTAATGTTATGGGAGGTAAAATTGCTTTTCTGCACAGAACGTGTGCTTCAGCATTTTGTTTTTTCTCACTAGACAGTCCACCGAAACCCAAGACGATTACAAAAACTCATCCTGGCTAGTAGTGCAGTACCCCTAAGATCCCACCGTCTGTGGCTTGATTTCTAAGAAATATTGTCCTTCCAGTAGCAAAAACATCAACCTCAAAGGTAGCATCAAACTGTTTGTTTACTAGTAAAGATTATCTGTCCTGTTCCCCCTGCTGCTCCTCACTGTCTGACAATGGGGCTCCTAATTTGTTTGAGTTGAAAACACAATGCTGACTTCTCTTAGTCCATTTCCTAATGGGATCTGCCCTCACAGGCAATTGTCCATGACTGAACCAACTCCTCCCCATTCCTTTGACCTCCTTTATCCTAGTTTATTTTACAGTGCACTTTCCCCAGTGCAGAGCACATAGCTATTCACTCCTCGGATTTTCATACAGTTTGCACAGTTCTCTTCGCTATGACTGAAGACCATTGCTAATGCTTTCAAATGGAAGGCCCCTCTGATGGTGTGGAAACTTCACTGGAAGTATTTAGATTGCCCATCTAGAGGTCAGTACTACAAATACCAAAGAATACAAGCATTATTGCCAGACAATCTAAACATCATTTGCTCATCCTGGCAAGGATAATCTTGATGGCATCAAGATTATATAGGAAGGACCTTGTTGCACCTGAATATCTGGAATAGGAAACAATGACAGAATCCTTCATTCTGAAGAAAATCTATGCCCACCTCACTGTAAAATAATTCAGGACATATTCTGTTTGCCTACATGCAGTCCTGCTGTTGTGAATCAATTAGAAGTACAAGGATACTTGAGCCTAGAAATCACTGCTTGCTGTATATAGGAATAAAGTGACTCTTGTGTATCACCTTGCATCCATACCTATACTAGATATGTTGCTTCTGTACTGGCATAAGGAACACGCTGAGGTACAGCCTACTACTATTTTTTCCTACCAACGCAGTTCACTTCTTAACTTTGCTTACTGAATTACTGTCTCAGTTTAAAAGGTGCTTTTCAAGGCAGTTTATAGCTGGTGAATGAGCACTGCTGAAACTAGATCAGGAAGCAGCCCTCCAGCAGTGTGGAAGGTTGACAAATAATCTGGGAGATGGNACAATTCCTAGCAAAATAGGGCCAGTCCTTTCTAAATATTTATCTCACTTCGGGCTGGATTTTGGTTTAACAGGTATTTGTCAGCATTGTGGCACTGCTATTGTTACTACAGTACTGCACTAAATAGCTGTGCCAGTCACTTGGGCAGCAAAGACTGGCTAGAGGGGGAAGGGGCTCTGCAGCCAGAGTATTAGCTCCCAACAGGACAGTGGTGGAGGCATTCCAGTGAGCTAATTCTGTGGCAGCGTCAGGAACAGGTTTTATTTACACCCAGTCTAATGGTGTGCTACTCAGTCATGCATGTTACATGGAGCCTTCACCGTGCACAATAGCCTGCTGCCATTTCCTCTATTAAATCATTCCTATGTTCATGTGGCTGAAAGCTCAGTGCTGGCATGCAGTAGTCAAGCGTGTAAAAAATGATTACTCTGATCCCTTTCAACACAGATTTGCTGCATGAAATGGCCTGGCTTTGACCTGGGAAAATCAATGCTGTTGTTTTAACGAACAAAAAAAAATTGGAGCTGAAGCCTGCACTTCCCCTCCCTCTGCTCCCCTCAGGGCTGTCCAGCCAGCAGTCACATGCATAAAGTGGTCACCTGCACACAAATAGCTTTTGCCTGTATAATCCTAAACATCCTTTGTCACGGTGAAGTTATAATGCAGGATATCAATTAGCTACCATCACTTGTAAGCAAGTTAAAGTAGAAACGCTGGAGATGCCCTAAGGCTTTGTGTTACAAAGGGCAATTTTCAGCTCCTCACACTGTGCCTTCAGCAGTCTAAACATGAACCAAATTCCGTTTCACTTGGATTCAACAACAAAATCTCAGACTCTTTTTGTTAGTGTTTTGTTTCATCATTATCATTTTGGCCACGTTTCAAAATGTGATGCTTTACAATATTGGTTGGAGATGGACTTCCACAATTTACAGCCTGCAGATTCTGCCTCTGGCTTTTTCTGCTGCCTTTGTAGGCAAGGCTAAGTGCTTCCAGAGAGTATGTTAGAATATAGTTTTCAGGGCCTTCCAGAAACCTCTAAATCTCCATCTTTAAAACAATCCCACCAGTGAAACCCATAGCCCACCAGTAAGAGAGAAAAAAAGACTCTAATTGTAGAAAATTATTGTCATGTCTTAACAGTCTGTCTTTTTATAAAAGTGTACAAAATCACGTAGCAATTTGCTCTGCTTTGGTGGTGAAACAGTACTGAGAAAGAGCCACAAGGAATCATGAAACTTTCCTGCAAAAGCCATAAAATGCTGCAGCCAGAATCTTTAATTATCTATAGTCAGAAGAGTATAAAGCATATGCACAAACACACACACCAATCCTATCCTGGACTGACAAGAGCAGGGTCCTGCAAATGCTGAGATACACAACTCCAACTCAGGGCGCAGGTTTAAACTTCAGGAAGTCAGCATCTAGAAACCTTAATTATCCCCCAGTCTTGTTTCTACTTGGCCCTACTTTCAACAGCATCCCTTAGATTTTTGTTTTCTGATGCTCACTGATACTCAAAGTTGAGGAAGGCTGAACTGGCCCAGACTGACCCAACTTGAAAGCACTTTACAGGTGAGGACTTTCTCCCCTAAGCCTCAATTCTTTGACTATCTCCTTCCTTCCTGTATCTTCCACTCATGCCCAAGTCCTGGCTCCTTGTCCCCATGAATGGGTCTGTGCATAGTAGCCAACAGGCAGTGGTCACCACTGGTGTGTTACAACTGCTGCACACTTGCTGCCCCCCTAACTCTGCTTGGGCCACAAAGCACTGCCCTGAGTGTTTCACCCTTCTGGCACTGGCCCTGGCACCGATAAAGCTCCAAGCTCAGACTCAGCTCCAAAAAAACTCAACTAGAGAAGTCAAAGGAGACACACTCTTCGGCAAAAGTCTGTCCCATCTCGGCAGGGCACTGCATCTCTGAAATCATCCAGTCATGTTTTGCACTGAGAGTTATTTTAAAGTAAAGCTCACGTAAATCCAAAATAAATTAGGGAAAAGACGCTAAAAAACAAAGCAAAAGAGCAAGAAGCAGGTAGGTAACACTTTTGATCTAACACCCTGCTGTTACTTTTTTCACAACACCATTATCTAGTTTTATGAGCTGGTAACCAGAGAACACAGAAATTACACGAGTTGCCCAAGGTGATACAGCAAACCAGCAGCACACTGGAGAATACAACATACATCTTGCAAGTCCTAATCTGTCACCCTACCTGCCTCCCTCTCATACCCGCTGTGTTCCTGTGATATTAATAAGACTTTGGTAAAATGGATTTCAGCCAAAACGCATTTCCTGATAACATATAGGACTGTGTATTACAAAAGTACCCTTATCATTGCCTTTCCATGGAGCAGCACTGGGACATTGCACTTGAAATTTCTGAGGAATTAGAAAATATATATAATTGGTGCTTGAGATGACTGTACAAACTATGTCCTAACACTTCAGTGTCCTGCTCAAGACAGCAATACCTACCCAAGAGAGTAGACTAGAGGCAGAGCCAGAAACATGGCTGAGATGGCAATTGTTTAATACAGGGGAAAGGCTCACTGAGTGAGCAAAGATCAGAGAAAACAGATGCTTGTGGGCAGAGAGGGAGGGAGGGCCTGCCACAAAAAGAAAACAAAGAATGACATCCTCCTCTTCGCTGCTTAGCAAGGGCAGGGAAGGATGTGCGGTCAAGCCAGTTGAGGTTGAGGTTAAGAGTCAAGGGTGCCTGTAATTTAACCCTGGTTCTCTCGCTTAGTTGTAGGCATTGGGCAAGTCAGTAAAGCCCTCTGCCTTCATTTCTTCATCTGCAAAACAGGGTCTGGAATTATACTTACACGACAGGGTGGATTAAAGAGCAGCTGTACAAAGCTTTGAGACGTACAGCTGCAGATCAGGGCTAAATAGCTCTGTTTCTGCCATAAGCAGTCACTTAGTTGCAATATATGCTGACATGATGTTATGGGACCAATGTTAAATGCTAGAAAGATGGGAATGTTTATTAAATGGATAGGTTAGTTTCAGGGGGAAGGCTTATGCAGTCCATGATGTAAACACATGATTTTTCAATAGGTACCAGAATGCAAGAGTCAAATTTTTTTTAAAGTTACTTTCGTATACATAGTACTGGGCTGTCTGCAAACTGTTCAGGTACCCAGGCAGAGCCCAAAATTTAGCCTAAGGCTAACACCGAAGGATATGAACTAGCTTTATCTTTCAAAAGCTGTCAATGTAGGTCTGATGCTTCTTGTATGACATTCAGGGCAAAAGCACCTACACATACAAATAATGCACTTAAGAGCACTGAAAGACAAGATCTTAATCTCAGGAAAAAACTGACGTCTCTCCAATGTATCAGAACTTTAGAAGTAATTGTGAGATCTGACAGGGCTGCTGGTGATTCTCTTAAAGACTCTTTATAGCTCCTTTTACAGGGGCCTTGGGCTGATTCATGTTGATCGTGCCTGACAGCTAGCATTTCTGTTAATAATAATCATAAATAAAGTGGACAAGGTTGCCTGACCTGAAATGAGCATATCTATAGTGCCATATCCATTACAGCACAGTGGATCTGTGACCGCAAATCAGGAAAGGTCCAATGCTCTTGACACTATGTATTAAAATAATATCTGTCTTTTAAGAGCTGAGAACCTTTGTCTGCTATCTTTTTCATTAAAAAGTGTTCCTTAAGAGAGGACATTCACACTAGAATAGACCTATAGACAGGAGATATTACAGATTATGAAAGATTACAAACCTTTGCTTTTTTTTTTTGTTTATTATGCAATAAAAATGTATTTGTGAACAGCTTTATTCTCCCTTATATCTCAGCTCCTCCTTCACGTTCTCCTGCATTGAAGTCATAATCCTGGTTTTATGCCATCATAAATCTGCTGACATGTGAAAAATTATACTATTATCAAACACATCAAAACAGAATTATGATTTCACTGTTGAAGGATCAAATGCACACAGGAGCTGGGTTATAAGAAAGTGAAGCCTTATTAATTTCTTGGCAGAGGTTTGCTGCTGGAGCTATGGAAGGTAGTAAAGATTTTTTTTTTTTAATTTGAATAAAATCCCTGGTTGTGCTTATACATAAATACAAATACAAGTCATTCAAAACAATATAGGAATTACTTGCTGATATAGGGAATCACTCTCAAAAGTAAAATATCACAGATGATACACTCTCCACAGCAGGTGACAGGCTGAGTAAGAAAGAAGCTTTGTAAATTACTTGGAGGAGGGTCAACATGCTAGGCTATGCTGAGTCCACCGGGCCAGGCAACTTCCACTGAAAACCCTCCACCCCAGAGATTCAGGTCCAGTAATAGGTAGATACCTGCAACATTGCTGACCAAGCAGAGAGAACTAATCTACACAAGAAAATAGAATAAAGAGATTAATCTGTTGGCCAGCCTAAAAAGCTGTATCTGGTAAAAAAGACTGGTCAGATGTTACACAGCAGTAGAAAAGCAGCAAAGCTCAGACTCCCCATGTTCCTTGCTAAGGAAAGGTTCCTGCTTGCCCCTTCACTCGCTGCCTTTGCAGAGAAGAAAGAAAATCAATTTATTACCCCATAAACTGAAGGGATAGGGAAGAGGTTTTCTCTTAGGATGTAAAATTAATTTCAGAAATATTATTGCATCACTTGGTCTGTGCTTGTACCATGTCACATGCATCCTCTAAACAGGTACAATCAGCCATGCACTTATCTACATGGTTTTAATAGCGGTATCTAATGTATCCACATATGTGCTGCACATGTACTTCCTGCCTCCAGGAAAGAGAAGGAGAGTCATGCATTACTCCATTCACTGCAAATGAACACCAGAGGTGAGTATCCCAGCAAGCGGAATAGTTGATGAATTAGGAACTCTGCAAGAATAGCACATTTTGGACAGCCAGCACTACTGTAGGATAAGTAGCCACTGATATTTCACATGCCTGTGCACACTAGTTTCAATGCCAATGTGCATGTTTTTCAAAAGTAGGTTAGGCAGGACTCGCACTTCAGGCTGGGAAAACAGCACCCAGGAAAAAGGTGAGGGGATCAGTGATGGATGCTCCTCATCCCTGTCCTGCAATTTTCTGAAACTTGTTCTGGTGAAGGAGGTACCAGTTGCAACTGCACAGACTCTTGGTATGACCCAGGAGGCTCTAGCCATCTAATTGAAAAGTCCTGATGTAGTGTGAAAACTACTGGGGATTATATCTGAACAAAGATAAAGTCTTTCTGATCCTTTCCATGGTCACTAAAAAGGTTTCAGATTTGCAAGTGCTTCAGTGTAGTAGTTCCCCTATTTTATTATTAATATAATTTATTATTTGTCATCAATAAATTACTGGGGTAAAAAAGGACTCATAACTCAAAAGTTAACACCCAAGACTCTCAGAGGCAGGTTAACCTCTTTCAAGGGGCATGGGCACAACTTTGTTGCATCTTCTAGGTGGGAAGGAGGAACTCAGTGGTGGTTTCAGCTGCAGGGCATCTTGCACCTTTGGGCATCCAGAACACATGAGGAGTAGAAGTGGGCTCACAATAGATCCTGCTATTAAGCAAGACTCCATTCCTGTGCTGGTGAAACACACGCATACCAAGAGGGGAATCTGTGCCCAAAGTGCTTAAGAATCACAGTTACATGTCACCACCTCACAAAGGCATATTTCTGGAATCAAATCAGAAGAATATTTGTATAAAGAAAGAGTTGAATTTGGCTGCCACTGGCAATACTAACCAGTGTTAATGTTTTTCTGTTGTGGTGAGGGGGAGACTCCACTGCAAAGGCAATGCAATCACGCAGGATTTGTGCATGTTGCAAAACAAAGAAAATTGGAGCCTAGGACACTTGGCCTTGCTTCTCTGCTAGGAGATACAGCTGGTATTGAATTAGCCTTCCCACCATGTACTAATATGAGTTATCTGCTTTGGTCTGCATCTCTATTTCAGCCTTTCAACCTTACCTGCATTTGATCGTTTCTTTGGATTTTTGAGACTTCGGCATCTGCCACTCATGGAGCTGCTGTTCTCGCTCATGGAGTCTTGTGCTGAAGAGGCGCTCCCGGTTGCTTCGCTGTCCCTCATCATGCTCTCATAGCCACTGCTTCCTCCACTGTGGTAGAAGAGAGCTGTCTTCCCCATGGCAGGGGGCAGCTCCCCACTCAGGACACTACTGTTGTCACTCCCGTGACCACTGCTGCAGCGGTGAGGTTTCCGAGGAGGGGTGATCTTGCTGTAAGGTGAAGGCAGCATGTGAACAGCTGGCTTCTCATCTCCAGGAAGACCCCCACGCTCCTCTGCCTCTGAGCTTCCCCGTAGCTGTAAGCCTCTGGCACTGGCACTCCCTTGAAGCAGCTCTGAAATCCGCCCGTTGACGGCCCGAAGGGGCAATTTGGAAGCAAGGCTGGAGCCCCGGTTTCTGCTGAGGGACTGCGTTGACCAGGACATGTTCTTCCCGCTTGGAGGCAAACTGGAGCTCTGCCCTACAGACTGAGGCAGAGACTTGGTCGAGAAGCTGAGCGTTTTGGTGGCAGAGGCAGACAGGCTGCGGGCCTTGGGACTTGCTAGCAGGAGCTTGCTGACTGCAGAGATCTTTGACTGGCTGGCCTTTGGGGAGGCACCTGCCGACTGGGAGAGGCCTGAATTGGTGGGAGAGGACATGACACTGCGGCTGAGGCTCCTTCCAGCCCTAGGCATGGTGGTGTCTTTGCCAGGGTTCATTTTGGAGCTCACAGAGGACAGGCTTTCTGCCCTTTCCAGTGACAAACACTCATAGTGGCTTCCTGTAGACCTCCCAAGGGAGTTGGTCCTGCTGGCAAGCTGCTCCAGTTTGGCACTGAAGAGCTTGCTGCTGCTGTTGTTGCTGCTGCTGTCAATGCCAGGGCCCTTCTGTTTGGTATTTAGCTCCTCAGGGAAGTTGGCCAGGAAGGACCCAGGCTGGCTGCAGGGACTGCTTGTGGTGCTGCTGGCTGCACTGTGCTGGGGGCTGGCTCTGTTCTTCTGATCCAAGCTTGACTTTCTCACTGGTGGCAGAGGAGGAGTCCCTTTGGGACGAGTGAGGACACAGTGTTTAGGAGAGGCCATTTTCTTGTCAAGGCTAGCCTTAGAAAACTGGGGGAAGGCAGGAGAGCTGACTCCGCTGCTGTCAGTGGCAGTAGGATGGAGGTGACTGTCAGGCTGCTCTGACTTGCTTGCCTTTGGGAGCCCTCGAGGGAGGCTGCCATTCTTCAGGCCATCATTGGAATGAACAGGGCTTTGGGTTGCAGAGCCAGACATTGCCACCTCACACCCATCCACGATCCTCTTTAGATTATCAGATCCTGGGGAGATAGAGGCATCCCCGCTGCTGCTGCTGCTGCTAAACCTCTCCACTGAGGTCTGCTTTGTGCTGTGCTCAGGCTTGGTTGCAACTGTGGCTGTGTCAGACCTTGGTCCATCACTGCACCCAGAGCTGTCCATTTTTACATCATCTTCTCTCTTCAGCCAAGGGTCTTCAAATTTGATATCCTTCTTAGCACTGGATTCTTTCCCATCATGGAGATGAGCAACCTTTGGGTCTGCAGTTACTGCTGGTACAGCTTCATCAGTGTCTTGTGCTTTGAAGGGATTAACGGCAATACATGGATACACAGTAATGTTTGTCTTCATTGGGATGTAGCCTTCATAGCTGCTGAGGTTTGCAGTGTTTTTGATTGTGACAGTAGTTTTCCCTAGAGCTGAAATTTTACAGCCTTTGATGGGCGGAACTTTGCCAAAAGCTTCCTCCCCCATTTCTGACAGTATAAGCATGTTGTCAGTCACTGGCTTCTGTTTGTCACTTACACAGATCATGCTAGCACTTTGTATGGTGCTCGCAAACTCATTGACAGGGGGTTCTGCCATTGCTTCCCCATGCCCATAGCATGCCTGGGCTATGAAGCTGTGGCATGACTGTTCACCATCACTCCCTGTGCTCATTTCACTCAACCATGAGCTAATGGATGAACGCCTGCTGCCGTCATCCTGGGATTTGTCATCTAGGCCCAGCTTTGGAAGTGGAAGGAACTGTGTGATGCTGACCTCAGACATAGGAGCTGCACTGGAGTAACATTCAAGATCTTCAGATATGCTGCTGATAATACTGACTGGCCTAGACCCAGAGGCCAAAGCCTGCACAGAGCAATCACTGTTAAAACTGATGATACTGGTTGGGCGCCCATTGTCAAGGACCCCACTAATGGTTAGCTCTTCTACAAGGGTGAACACCAGCTCATCCTCTCCATTCAGCTCTAATGGCTGCTGCACAGTCACCATGGTGGTACTCAGAATCTCCTTCTTGGATTCTGGAGATATGCTTTGCTGTCGATCTTCGTCGAGAATGGTCTCTTCAAAATCCCCATTGCTGGACGACACCAACTTCTTCATTATTTGGGGGCTCATGCCTACAGGTGGGGTCCGGATTTCTGGCTGCAATGAAAATTCACTAGACATCATCTCAGTATCCTTACTCAAGGGAGCTGGTGGAGGAGCGGAGCTGGGCAGGACTCCTTTCTGTGTATAGACCTTGCACCTCTGGGAAGGAGAAGTTGGTGGCTTGTACTCAGATGTCTTTGAGAGGCTCGCAATGCCAAGCCGGGGTGAACCCATTGGCCGAGGTTTGCCTTCTACAAATCCACAGGTGTTGAGACCTTCTCTGCTGCTCTGCAAGCTGGTGCTGTGTGCTAACTGGCAAGAGCTAAGCTCTTTACTAGAGCTGCCTGTTACACTCCTGGGAGAAGAGGGAGTTGAAACATTAGTAAGAGCTCCAGAAGGAACAGGGGAGTGATTTCTCTTAGTTTTGCTGGGTGTTGCATTGATATTTTCCTTGGCTTCTCTATCAGGATGCTGACATTCTGGCATGGTATCTTCCTTATCTGACTCTGGTAAGTGGCTAAGCTCTGCCAGCTGGCTTGAGACAGAGCACTTAGACATCTGGTCTGAGCTAAATTGAGCAGGCATCTCTTCAAAGGGAAATTTGTCGGTCTCTTCACTGCCATCTATGCAATCCAGCCTTTCCTGGAGCTCTGCAAAGGTGTTGCATTTCAGGCAGTCTCTTTCAGATGTGCTGGGCCCTGATTCACTAACTTCCTCCAACCTGCCCTCATTTTTTGTCTTTTGTAGAGCAGGAACTATGGGAACAAAATCAGGGGGACCCTCATTATCTGTCAGTTCCTTATCAGAAAGGGCAGTGCCATTGGGGCCAACATAAATCACTGTGTCACATGACTGCTCACTGCTGGATGAATAATCAGGATCACTTGATAAATGCAAAATAGGGAAGTCTGGGTCAACAGCATTTCTAGAATGGAAAGGCCTCAGTTGGGTTGGCCTCCGCATCCTGCCCTCCTCACAAGAGCTCTCTCCTCCAGAAGAACTTGATGTGTACTGCAATATGAAAGAGAGAGACCACAACATTTCAGCATTGTAAAGAGCTCCTTGCACAAAGGCATACACAAAAAATGTCACAGTCACATCTAAACTGGCAAGTCTCTAAGGCACAGAGCTCTGAAGCTTCTTATCCACAGTCCTACAGCAAACACAACAGTGTTCAACAGAGAACCCAATGCCCCAATTCTGTGTCCCACTCAGTATCGGGAGACCACCAAAAAAAGTACTGAACAAACGGGTTAGGATCCCTCCCTTAACTGAGCATGGGTAAAGAAATAAGGTATTTGGCAAAGGCTTTGCTGATTCTGTATGTGTGTGCGTGTATGTGAAGAGGAACAAGAGAACTCACTACACAAATAAGGCACAGAAAACAAAGATAATCCCCGTTTGGTTATACTACCAGTGTGCGTATAACATGCACTCAGAGGTCTCTGGAGACACATTGCTGTGATGGTGTGTGAATTGAATCCCTTCACTTGTCTCCTTTCAATGCATTGACAAAAAAAGATTTTTGTCAATCCATAGGCTGTCAATTTAAATGAAATGCATAAAGTTCACTTGTGCCCAGTTCACACTGTAAGCTGTACAGAAGGAACCAGGACTCTAAAACATGAAGGTGGATACAGCCCATCCTCACTCTACTTCTTGGAAAATCTATCATGTATTTGGAAGCAGTGGGAATAAAAGGGTCATCAATGGTGGCAATGGACACATTGCTTTGCATTTATTTTGCTCCTGCTCTTTCTGAGAAACGTAGAGAATCTAATTCTTCATTAATCCCAATTTCCTTTAACTCTACAGCAGTTTCATCCCTTATTATTTCATTAGTGCTAAAAGCATAACTGAAAATAAATGCTCTCTGACAGCTATATCATTAAATGAGGCCAGCTTACAAACTGCTATAGCAGATATGTCTCAGCTCACTCTGTATCTGAAGCTGAAGCATTAACCCCTCCTAGTCTCTGCTGTGTGCTCTAAGCCACTTGCCTAGGACAGGGCAGATACAACCCATGCACTTTGAAACTGATTACTGGTTCTGTTACATGCTGCTCTACCCTATTAAGAATCCTTCAGAGTCCTTCTTCCTCTCTCCCCCACCACTAAAAGAAGGGAGTTATACATTGGCTTACCTTAGTTTTCTTTTTCTTCATCCTGAGGACCCTTGATGCAATCTGGATGGTGGACAGTGTCTCAGCGTAGTTCCCCGCAGCAGCTGAAATGTGAGCTATCATTGTGGTGCGGCAGTTCATATTCCCCAAGGACTCCCGAAGCAACATGGTGAGCTTGCTGTCTCTGCAAAATAAAATGAATTAAGGCTACATTAGTGAGCAAGGTTTCACTTTGACCATCGTGATGTGACTTGGGTCGCAGCAAGATTTCTTTTCTCCTCTTTTTAATGGAATCCTAATTAGTTTCCCTCCTCAGTTTGCACTATAGTGTGTCTGCAGCTGAGCATGCTAAAAGACCCTGGACTGCAATTTAAACTTCTTTCCTCTTCCCAGTTCCCTCTTTCTATCTTCTTCTGGCCTCAGTCCTTCTGCACTTCTACCACTGCCACTACAGAGATGCAGACCAGTGTTAGAAACTGTTAAAGAGCTGCTGCAGCAAATATCAAACTGCTGCCCTTTTCCAGTGCACAGTGTGTGAGCAAACTCTGGCCCAGCTCTGGAGCACAAGAGGGTGGTGGATTAGATTAGAGGATCCAAATTTTTTCTTGCCTTCTAGGGCACTGGGTAACTCAATAATAATAATAGTTAAATCACTGAAATTAATTTTGGATGATGCTGGTGAAATACAAAGCAATCAAGCCTTAAGACTTTGCACAATTGTTCTTTCATATTAGATCTTTTCTTCCACTGAGGTGGAAATCAGATTTGCTGTTCTTGCCATTTACTCTATTGTTCAGAGTAGGATAGCTTTTGAAATGCTGATGCCTTATCGTGGGGCTGTCTGTGACTAGACTAAGAATATGAATTTTAACAGCATAATGACGCATATAGAATGCTTCTATGGTGGTGGTCATCTAACCCTGCAGTCAGAAATGCATGATACAATTTTTTAAAAGAACTTTAGCTAGAAGGTGTACAGGTCAACTGGCTGGTTAGTTGGGAAACAACATCTTCTTGAAGAGAGCCTCTCCTACACTAAAGGTTGTGGTTCATAGCTACATATGGCTAGAAGCAAAGACAACAACAGACTGATATTTACCTATTGCTAAAGGAATTGCTTTCACTGTTGTAATGATAGGAATACCTTCAGTGGCTGGGGATCAGATTTTTGGGGCTCACTGCTAATGACCTATGGTGCATGTGTGCCCTTGGTTGTCTACTTAACATTTCCAGGTCCTGGAAATTCTGCAATATTGGAAATGAAACATTTTTTGTTCCAGGATTTCTGCTTCCATCTGCTTCAGACACATTGAAGACAGTCTGGTGTCTTTAAGAAGCAAACAAACATCCATACTGACTACACTGAGACAGCCTCAATCCTTAACTTGTGACCTAAGGCTGCTTTGAATCCACAGATCCAGAGTTAATAGGCTGCTGTATTTCAGGTTAGTGGCCCTCCTTTCCATCAAGGAATAATTAAGATGTCAAATTTTGCACATCGGTTACTGCCACTCCAGTGCAGAGTTACATGGAAATTATTAACATCTGCACAAAAATCAATAACAAGCCTTTCATTTGCTAGTGCTTCTATAATAGCAAAACATGAGACGACAGGAGAAAGGGCAAAAGAATACATTCTGAACATGTTGGTCTCCTGAGAATATATAACCCATGTAGCCAGCATCAGCACACTGCAGCATGGCTCTCCTAGAGGTGTATGCATCATGAATATAAAATAATCTGTGCCATCTGCCTTGTACTGAAATACACACTTGCAAGAAGAATGACGATACAGGAAATACCTATTCTATAATTCAAATGATCCTCTGACATATATCAGATAGGAACTAAAGGGCAGATTTGTTTAGGATTAAAGCCTGAAATTTAGCAGCAAAATACCCAGCCAACACTGATTTCTAACTTCAGAGTTTGCTCATTCAGCACAGTCTCCATCTTGACTATCAACTTCACTTTGCACTCAGACAAAATAACTAGTTTCATGTCACTACCATACACAGAAAAATAAAATAAAGACGAAGAAATTTGCTAAACTCAGGTTTTTGTCAATTCTGGACATTGTCAGACGACAAGTTCACCTGTTCAGGGTTGGCTGATCTCTCACAATAGCCTACTAACTTATAAAAGGAAGAAAGAAAATCAAAGAGAACATAATAGCGCAAAAATGTGGGGCTTAATTTTTAACTCACCCTATCCTCATCAAGTAAAATATTGGTAAAATATTTTGGATGTGCCACTGAAATCTGCTTTACAGACAGTGTGAGACACAAAGTAGATACTTTGATCTGAATGCTGACATGGCATTTCTGTCTGTAAAAAAAGCAAGGCTTTGAATTGTTTCATTAGATAATTCATGAGCTGGTATTTGCAAAACCAAAATTTCCTATGAAAGCAGTATTACAAAGAAAAGGTCTCCAATTCTGCACTGGAAGACTTTGAGAAGGAAAACCTTTGTTCTTCTGGCTGTGCACACTGAACTAAGATGCAGGAAATTTTGAAGAAGCTCGTAGAAGGGCTACTGCTGCTGGGTGCATGAGGCTCATTGTATTAAGCAGAGGTTGGCTTGCAGAAGGTCCCAGATTTCTCATACCAGCATAATGAAATGCACCAATGTCTATAAAGACATAGCAAATGGAAGATCTTCAGGAATGCTAATGGTCCATTTCTATTCTGCTCCAAGAGCAATAAAATGATATTCCAGAGCAGGACCATGACCCCATTTTATATACTTCTCTTCATTTTAAGTGTATTTCTATCCCATCCACTAATAATTTTATAGTTTAGGAAATTTACCATAACCCATCAAGAACATGGGTATGTAAGACTTAGAGAACAATGAAGATGAGGTCAGGATACCACACTTCAGACTCCAAAGACCATATATCAGTAAGTCAATTCCGCAGCCTTCTCAGTGCTTAAAAGTTACCTCATTTTTCTAACTGCATTATTTGGTCTAATAAAACACACTATCTTTACTTGTAAACATTTTCTCGCCTAACTCCTTAGATTGTCATGGCCACAGCAATATACTATTCATACACCTCACACAGGTAAAATTCCAAAATAAAGTATGCAAAGGTCTGTCTCTGGAAAAGTCCAGAAAACTAGACTCAGATGTCTCTAGGAAGTATGTCAGCAGGCACTGCACAGAGAATCTAGAAAGGAAGAATAGTGTAGACTGCCACTTCATTCCATGGAGTAGGAGGCCTCCATATGGAGAGGAGCTCTCTCCTCTCCATGCTGCTCCCTTACCTCCGCCATATTTCCACCCTCTCCCATTACAACAGCTATTGGAGGACTTACAGTGCTATCTTCTGAATCTCTCAATAGCTACCATAAGGAAACCTCGCAGGTATTAAACCTCCCCAAAAGAGAGATGTGGCAGTGCTGCAGTGAGCACTGTGTTCTCTATTTATTCTCTTCTGAGACTTCACCGTGCACACTGGGATCAGTGTAAATTAGTCCTTTCACTTGCTCAGTAAGAACAAAAAGTGTACATCTTCATGCTCCTCTTACACATATCTGTATTTTCCTTCCTCATGAATGATTAATTATACTCAGATTCAAACAATACTGAGTCTTACATTGAAGCATGAAGTACTCAAGATCATGATAAGTTTCCTTGGACATCACATAAATCCCAGTTGCCTATGTGCATTAAGTCAAAGTCTTTCATTTCATGACTGGATACTATTTTTCCACTAGACCCCTGCCTCAATCCCTGCACAGGATAAACAGTGCTCACTGAACAAGAAGTTATTCAGTCTTCCATTTAATCCTTGCCTTTTAATGTCTGAACTTGGGCCTTATCTCCTGTTAGGACTACATAAACTCAGTTCTGAAGCCAGAATAACTGATTTCTTCAAAGATTCTTTTCCTTTTTTTTTTTTTTTTTTTCCTGTGGAGTTTACCAATGCAGTATCTGATGAATGCCTCAGAGGTGAGGCATACAATCCTTCGATAACACCTGCAGCACTGAAGACTTCGCTAAGTATAGGTATTTGGTGTGAAGTACTGCTTTTTTAGAGTACTGAACATTATACAGTCTTTTATATTCAAAGTACAGCTAATTGAGTTCCCTTTCAAAGAAAATGGAGCAGCTGCTTCTCAGTATGGGTACCCAGAAAACCTAGAACTTTAAATTAAACATTCAATTAATAGCCCATCTAAAAATGTTAGGAATGCTTTGGCAAAGCCAGTTCTGAAGGTGGTACCAGCTCCCTCCAGAATATGTCCCTTGTCCTCCATAGCCCTCGTTACCATTTTCCATAAGACTTCCAACTTCTGCTACAAATTAGGGAAGGAATTTATTGACAATGACCACATCACAGTACAGTCCTGATTCATCTCTAAAGCAGGTTCTTTATCTGCCTTGAAAAAGATGACAACAGGAGGGGGAGGGGGAAAATCCTGCAAAGACACAATAAACAGCCCATGGGACCAAAGTAATCTTGCCAGGACAACCTTAATTTTGACATTTACTGCCCCTGTAGTGATTTATTTCACAATCTGAATGCTCTTATTGTATGTATTTTATGCAATTTCATGCGGATTTGTCTTTATGCTTCAATGAGACATCAGCAAGCCTGGAACCTTTCTATGTATTAAAAAGCCTCAGTTGCTGAACTAGTCGCCTAGCTGGAAGCAGCAGCTGGCTGCTACCTTCCGTATGGACAAGCAGTAGAGAAGGAGGATATAACTCAGTTTACTATGAGTTTTTTGCTATTATTTACTGCCTGTATAAAAATAGCGAGACTCAGGTGCATCACAATCCTTTCCTGTGCTGCATGAGAGTTGTGCTTTCACATACTCACATCCCTTTTGCCATGCTTATCTCTCATCAGACAATTCTGTTCTACCAGTGTCTATCCTGGGCCTTCCTCATCTAACCTCCTGACTTGTTTTCATTCCCTTACCATGATCCTGACTCTCAGCTCCTCACCTACACAGCCCAGCAGAGTTCCATTTCATCCTGCTGTGGTCTAACCAGCTAAACCAGACTTTGTCAGTCTCCAGCATCACTGGAGACACTCTCCCAGTACTAATCTCCTCTTTCCTCACCTCTCGCTCCTACCAACAACCTCCACTGTCACTGCCTGACCTTCAAGGCCTCTCTCCCCACTCGAGTGCCCTCAACTGCTCACTGGAACCCCATACCCCACCATAATCTGGCATAGCTGACTGCATCATGCTGCCCAGGGTGAGGCACAGGCCAGGGTGAGGGGCCATAGCGTGGGCAGTGCCTTCTTAGATCTTCCTCTGTCAGGTCCTTCAGCTTTATGAGAATCTGTACGAGCAATGTGTTTGAAGTGAGCTACACAGAAAAGAAGCAAACAGTAATTGCTTTTGTTTACGGCTGCAAAATAGAAGTCATGAATAGAAAATGAAGAAATAAGAATAAATATTACGCTCAGGAAATTCACTGGAGTTTTCATTGCTCAGCATCTCATTCTCTGTATGGGAGAGGAAAACACAGGACTGTTCCACAAAAGGAGAGAATGCTGGACAGGAATATCCAGCTAAAGTCTTAGAATAAAGATTTTTATGTTGAATTATTTAACTAAGTCTATTATATGCTTTGTTTTGTTTTGGCTTGTTTTTTCCCCCACCCTAATAACAAATATTTTCTTTGTATTTCCTTCCTCTCACTCCACTCCTATGAGGATTTTGGTTATTCAGTAACAACAGAAGCACCATCAGGAGGAATAGAAATAATAACACTCCACAAGGGATACAATACAGTATTATAACTAAGCTTTAGGATGTGCAAGGGTGTGTGTTTGTGCTCTCTATTTATCACATACCTTAGTGTCTCCCTATGCACTTGGCCTAAAGGAGAAAGTTCACGACTCCACCAAGGTGTTACTGTTACAGGATCAGATGATGTATGACCTCATGCGTCTTGTAACCTAATTATTCACAGAGGTATGCCAAAGGAAAAATCTGAGTAACTATGGCAGTTATTTTTGATCATGAAGTCTTAACTCTGCTCCTGTGTTCTGATGCACTGCTTTACTCATAGTAATAAATGCTTGCACAACAAGGGAACCACATAAATACTCCATTTGGTTTTGGCTCTTATTGCACGGAAATAATCTCTACAGAGGAAAAGGCACAAACCCAATGGCAGATGTTACAGGTGTGTAACAGCTGAGTTCATGATGAACCAGTATATTTGCTTAGCTATGTCTTTCCTTTCTGTTAATAATTCTGATAGAGGGAGAGAGGAAATGAGAGCAATGTGTGTAGGTACAGGCAAAATAAGGCCAGGTGGAGTGATAAAGCGCCTTGGTGGTTCAGCCATGCAAGCCTGGCGTTATTAGCAAAATGAAGCAAGGCAGTTGAAGAAAGACAGGTAACATGTTGGACCTTTAACCTGGGGAATCCTTCACCTGGTGAAATGAGGCATTGGGGAAATAATGAACTTGCTCCAGGTGGAAGCTGACTAGCCTTAAATGGAAAATTAAGCAAAGTGGAAACCTCCACTGCCACTGTGGTTAGTTATCCTATATGAGGTACACTAGCACAACCCAGAAAGCTGTGCGCACTACTCAGGGGAAGGGGAAGAGCCAGCTGAAAGGACACTGAGGGGATACCGTGCTCAGGTTCACGTATTGGAAAGATTACAATCATATCTGGAAGCGATGTGATACTGCAGCAGTCAAAAGCAGGAGAAAGGTGTTGTTGCAGCCAAGTAGGGGATAACAGAGACTTATACTTGAATTCTAGTATTACAAAATGCATACAAAATATAGGGGGTTCCCCCTTATAATTCTTGTAAGAACCTAACAATGGAAATCTCATATTGGAGAACAATCCTTCTGCCTGTGACAACACACAAGCATGTGGCAAATGCACAAAATAGCATCTTTTGTTTCTATTCACCAAAGACAGAAAAGAAAACTAATGACAGGACAGTGTCCCAATAGCTGCAGCAACTCTGCTTGAAACAGACTGTCCCTCTCACCATAAAAGGGACTCATTCAAGGGCTGTAGCTTTTGTATATAAGTTGCTCTCGAACTGTCTATGAAACAGCCAAGAAGTACTCTGTTATCCGAAGATGATATATAAGTGCCCTACTCTTTGGAGGTCTAGCTAACTGATCTCAGCAATTCGAGCTTATCCACAGTAGAACTATCTCACAATAAAGCAGTCGCTGTCACACCCCAGATCCACTTTTACCTATGTATTAAAGAGCGTGTGGTTTCTGACATTGCCAGCCCAGGTCTGAGCTGCACATCGCTATGCTAGCCCTGGGGAAGCACAGAGAAAGATGGCTTCTTCATCTTCTCATTTCTGCCTTGTGCCCCCAGTGGAGCTAAAGCAGCAAGAGCTTCATTTAAATAATTCATCCAACAAGAGAAAAACATTCCTTGCAGTCTTTGCCCCAGCTATGTGAATTTATGTGGTTTGGTTCAGGTGCAATCTGCACTGTGGCAATATCAAACGGAAGGCATAAACCCTCATTTACAGGGGGCACGTTACTCAAATGAGAGCTCAGAGATCCAGGTGTGCTTTGAAGTCACAGCAAGAGCAAATGTTGGGGTGGGAGGAAGGAGGTGGTTGGGAGGACAGCTCTGCTGTCTCTGAAACCAGTGATGGTTTGAGAGAGGTCTGCCCTGGAAATGAACAAAATGATCCCTCCCCCCTCTGTACTCCACACTGCAGCACAAAGCCAAACATCATTCACAAGCAACCATTAAAAACACACAAATAAAGCTCAAAGATAATAAAAGAGGAAAAGGATCCTAGTGGTCTGTCTCATTACAGCGCCAGCTCCTAATAAATCTAGCTTAAAAGCAGAAGCTCAATTAATCCAGGGAGCTAATTAGGCTCAGTAACTCTATGTTGGAGTTAAAACCAGATTCCCTCAAAACAGCAATGCCACTGGTTAAGAAAACCTGTGCTATAAGTAGACTGTGATTTACAGGAGAAAAAATTCCCACAGTTAAAACCAATAATGATCCAGATTTTAAATAATATAAGAACTCTGCATGTGGCCAGTCTCCGTGCTAACTTCTACCAAGGTATGCTGACAAAGGGAAGGAAAAAGGTTTCCCTCCCCCCATGCCCCTCCTTGTTTGGCTCCCTCTCTTGGAAGCACTTACGGCAACCACAAGTTTGGCTCAGCTTATCTCTATGAAGCCATTTGATTGCTTTATATGAGAAGGCAACAGTCATATCTACTATGGAATAGCAACTGGAGCACCTTAGTAGCCTGCCTGCCTCCCCCCTCCAGGCTGCCTGCACCCTGGCATCACAGCAGGAGAGCTGGGAAGGGAAGGGGTGAAGAGTGGCTGGCCAATGCCTGTGCCTGTAGGGCAGTCATAGGAGAAAATACACAAACAAGACACAAAGCTGAGGTTACACGGGCTGAAGAGCCACCATCAGTAACAGTGCCTCCAGAGAGGACAGGGCAACAGCCAGCTCAACTCCTCTTTCAGCACCAATAAGCACCTGCCTACTAGACTGGCACGACCTTTGTATTACCCACACCCCAGACAGCTAGATGACCATTTCAGCTGCCATGCCGGTGAGTATACCATGGTGATTTGGAGGGGGGATAGAAAGGCTGCACACTGCTGCACCAAGCACTCCTATGCTGCTGGCCAGAGACAGCTCATCGCTGGACCCAGAGCAGCACCTGTGAGCCCAAGAAGCAAGCAACAGCGCTTTGCCCTTCACTTGCAAGGGGTGTTATGATTCATATGTACTGAGAGAGGAATATCAGGGTTATTTCCTCAAACAAAAATTAACTTCAAATGTTTGTAATTGATCCATGAATATTCATGATCTTTGGGGAGGATTTCATAATTACTTCATTCTGGTAAGGCTCATTTGATCTGCAGTAGTAACAGCAGTAGTTTACACTCCTTCATCAAGTTGCCAACAATTTGGCAGCATGACCTTCCCAGTTTCCTGTGCTGGAGAGCAGCTCTAGTTATCCTAATTGCAATCCCAAATGGAGTGGTACCTGAAAATAAATCGACTGCTCTTCAGTTTTAGAAACCACTCCACTTGGCACTGCTACTAAGTCTAAATAGATGGCATCTCCAGGAAACTGGGAAGGTCACTGAGCAAAATACTTTGCATTTTGATAAGTAAGATTTTATATGCTGACCTCCAAGAGCTTTCAGCCCACAGCATTATAGCAGAGGGCAGTGAAAGTGCTCACACACCTGTGTGGAAACTAAAAAAAAAAAAGGAAAAAAGAAGGCAGACTTTGGCTGTCATTAATATTATGACAATTACATAATGTGTCTATGCCACTCACTAGACCTACTTACAAAGAAAGTTAGGCTTAGGAGTTCCTACTGCCTAGGCACCTGCGTGTAAGCACATCACTTCCAGCAATAAATTTTTTAATCTGTTGGCCAATTTGAAGAAAATCCGAGAAAATAATATAAAAGCCTCAAAGATAGTAAGTCTCTGTGAATGCTGTGAGAATTGATGGCTAGGTGGATGGAGAGAAATCTCATTTGTGCTCCTGCAGAAACAAGACTGGAAGTCCTTAAACTCCACTCTTGAACATACCAGAGAAAGCACATAGATGGGAGAAATTCCCAACCACAGGGAAACTTTCAGTCAGTATTTTATACCTTTTTGGATGCCAAAATTAAGAGACAAATTGTTAGAAACATTATTTTATTGATGCTAATGCTCTCAGAACTATTCATTTAGATCAACGGACCAAAAAACATGCACTCTCATATAGAAGTAGGTCCTGACTATAAACTGTAAAAACTGGAGTAGTGAAAATATTAAACTAACAGCATTAAAGCAAAATAAACAGTCAGAAGCCTCAAGTCATGCTTCCATCCACATACAGCTCCAACCTCTGCTTCATAGAGAAGCATGAAACTGTTAAAAGGTGCTAAAAGAAGCAGTCCCTATCCGTTGGCAAGGAAGATGGACATCACAGCAGCCAAGTAATGTGCTAACTTAGGATGGGAATCAAAACAGGAATTTTTTAGGTGTCATCTCCCATTTAACAGTTGGGGGCACACTGACCTCAGTTGCTTAGCTCCAAACCATCTGGGAATTAAAAAACGATGACTGTTATTTAGGAATACTGTATTGGCTGTACAGGTAATATGTATGGAACCTAGAAAATGTTCATGCCCATCTCCTTCCAAAAGTGTGGCTAAGTAACAAGGTCACTAAGCATGGACTTAACTGTCTATTACATATTCTTTCTTATGAGAAGAGTAAGAAAGCTGAGCTTCTCCTTCAGCACCTATCTTCTTTAAAAAGCAAACTGGACTAGAAAGCTCGTTTCACTTCACAGACTCCATTTGCTTCACTATTCAATATATAGTTTCAGGGTCAAAATAAGTTTATTGGACATCTGCAATGATGTTTGCAGAATCTGATGAACACAGCGATCTCTGGCCTGCAAGTCCTTGGCCTCTGTATTTGTACTGACAACAGTTAATAGGGGCGGGTGAGCTTGTTAGGAATTAGAGAGAGATGAAAAACTCCTTTCACATAAAAATGAATGACCATCAGACAGCTACAACTTTCATCCACAGCTGGACTGAGCTACTCACACAATGGGCTGATTTAGAGATGTGAAGAGACAGACTAGTGACAATAGTGGTGATGTTATCCTGTATGGCAATTAAAGATCATAGATTAAAAAATCTCTACCCATGTCTGGTTTTGGTGATGTCCAAAAACAATCCCCCAAACTGAGGTTTTTATGAACCTCTGGTTTGAGCGCAGCTCTCACTGAAATCTACAGAAAGGCTCCCATAAGCTTCAGCGGGGTCTGAACTGGGCTTTTACAGATTCAGTGACTGGGTACATGACATAATGAACAAAATAATCCCCTCTGAAGTCAAATAAATGGCAATGAAGTTAAACTGTGGAACCACAGGCAGTTTTATGATGACATCTTTGGTGGCATAGGGCCAAATATAGCAGCTGCTATAGGGCAATGGGAATTTTTTCATCTATAAACACAGGCACAAAAATACTAAGTGTTTGGTTCTTTTACCCCTCTCATACTCCATCATACTTTATTCACAGAGGACTCCAAATAAAACCTGAGGGACCCTAGTCCTCATGCCAGTACTATGTATTTTAAGTAAAAGTGGCCAAATCAATATATAATTATTTTTAGTGTATATATTTGCTATTTAAATCACTTGGAGATAGGCTGTATAAAATATATTTATATTATGCAGTAATTTAAAATATTAATGATGCACAGTGTATTTTTTATGTTATCTGAAGTTGTGTTCCCCCTGTAAATGGATTCTTCTATTTATTTTGCCCGCTATAATACCATTAATTAGACAAGCTCCTCAATAGGCTCTTATATCTCCAGCACCTCAGAGATCTCTTAATAGCCTGTGACAGCCAAAGAAAGGAACTATTTTAAAATTACCATTTAATAATTGTTATATAGCTTGCAGTTTTACCTGAGCTAACCAGAGCATGCTTTAGAGTTCTATAGGTATTTAAGATGCCCAGAAAAGCAACTGTAAATTTGAGTATTTCCATGTTAACAGCTGCCTCTCCACAAGGCTGGTACTCAGAAGAGACTTGTGAGCACCAGGAAGCAAGATACAACTACTAATGTTTGTACGTATTTAGTTTTAAATGATAAAAAGATACCTTTTATAGAGTTAGCTGTTCAAAATCCCTGAAGCACAAAAAAAAGAATTTAAAAGACAAGCTGAGTCAGTCTTTCATAAAAAGGTTCTTTCAACCTTCAACCGTCTTCAAAAAGCCTCAAACTGGACTCATTTACAAAGTGCCTGGCAGGTCCCCCATCTGTTTACAAAGCCACGGCTGAAGCTTAGGAATTCCTACAGCTGAAAATAGATGAGGCTGCAAGAACATTTTGGCAAAGCACTCATTCTAATCCTAGAATGAGAGACTCATTCTAGTCTCTCTCAGTGGCATCTGCTGTTGAATTTAGACAGAGACAGGATACTAAAAGGACACTTGGCCTGAATCACTATGGCCATTCTTATCCTCTTAGTGTTAGGTTACAGTGGTTTAAAGCTATGCTCTGCAGCCTCCTTCCTGAATTCCCTCCCCATGCCCGTTCTGCTCTCCTAAAGATGGAGAAAAGCATTTCTCAGCATCCAATCAACCCAGGCCTGGTCAATGTGTCTGGAGACAGAAGAGAGGCCAAAAGGAAAGACAGTCATTCTGTTAAGTAGACCGCATGGACAACCACCACAGGAGCAGGAGGAAGAAACAGAAAACGCATTGTTTGGTCCTGTAAACCTGATCCCTGTGGGACTGTCATCAAAGTGACGGTGATACTTGGGGTGAGGAGAAACTGAATTATTAGCTCCTGCCCCTACCCAGTGCAGAGAATCATATAATCCTCCTTAAGTATTTAGAAAACACATCCTCAAAAACATTAGGGCTTCCTAGCACCACCCACCCGTGCTTCTCTTTCAGAGTGGCATGTTGGAAGCCGTCTACTGCCCTGTTTGCCTATGCTCCAACACAGCTCTTTGGTTTCCATTGCTCTCACTCCCAGAGGATGGGAATGCTTTCGCCATATGTGCAGACACCACTTACACTCCTTCTCACACTCTCTCTGTTCCCTAACTCTATCTGGGTATGCAAGCCAAATTAAATTAACCTTTGCTCACATGCAAAGCTATCCTGCTTCTCTTGCCAGTCTTTCTTGTACTTGTTTCAGCCTCAATTTATCTTTCATCTATATGGGTGATTAGAGCTGCATCCAGGAGAGGAACCACTAGTGCCTTGCATAAGGGCAGTACTATTTTTCTGCTGTCATTCCTAATGCTTCCTCAGACTGCATTACCTTCTCACTGTTAGATCAGCCGTGGACACCTGTGAGTGTTAACCAATATGCCAAAATCAGCATGCACAGATGAACACCCCCCACACACACCTCCTTTAGCTGATGAGTTCCCAGATTTCAGTAGAAATTGTTAGCAGTCTGCCAGGGCAAGTCCTTGCACTAGTGCCATTTCTATTACTGTAGCCCTTGAGGTCCCACAGCTGCTCCCATCTGATGTTCTGATCTGCCTTTCTACAGATGATGGGTCTCAGCTTTGTGCAACCAGCCACTATGATTAGCATGCTCCTGTTTTGTGTGCCATGGCTCTGATAATAACCCTAAATAAAATATCTTCCAAAACTGGTCCTTGAGGAACTTCCCTGGTGGCCTTCCCTCTATTCTGATAGCTCCCACTTCAACAGTAGCTACTGTTGTCTCATCAGTCTTACTACCTGATGCATTTTACAGCTCCTTGTCTTCTTCACCTTAACTAATGATTTCTCAGGTGTTACCAGTTCAGTTATTTATTTACTCAAGTCTAGATAGATTACATTCACCGCTGTTCTTTCACCTAGACATTTAAACATTAGGTATCATGTCTGCATAAAACAGAGGTTGGGGGTTGTATACAGAAGGTTGTATCCAAATGTATCCCCATTTGGGGGCGCGTATTGAATTTAAATGCACAGACAGCTGTTTCCAGATTTCCCTGTCTTGGGAATAGTCAAGATATTTCAAGGCTCACCCTCCAAGAAGGCAATATCTGTGTAGATTTACTCTAAAGTGAGTTTTAACTCAGGCCTTCAGGATTTGTTTCTCACATATGAATGCTAATACTGAATTTTTGTTGTAGCAGGACTTTCTTAACATCTCCACGTTAACTTTTGCAGCTATTGCAATGACAAAAATGGATCACTTCCTTCAGATGATCTAGCAGTGAACTCATTTCAGCTCTCCTCTACCCCTTTTCCTCCTCCATACACACTGCTGAGCAAATAATTTAGAGGGGAGGAGTTTGTCTGTTGACTGTATGAATTTTAGTCAGCAGGAAAATACATTCATCTAATTGCATTTCAAATGGTGAGGACCTCAATAAACGAACAAGTTGTTCTACAAATAGAGGAATTCATGAAGACTAGTTTCTTGTGGGTTTGTGTCCCATGTTCCTCCACTTCCTACACTTCTGCAGTCCTCTCTTCTGCATAGTATCTATGACCTTAGCTTGTTACATCCCACCTAACTCATCTCCTCCAGCTACAGCTCCTTCCCCTCTCCCTGTTGGCTTACACATGCTGGCTGGCTAGCACTAGGCTCGGTTGGTGAGCCAGAACGCAATGGAGCAGATAACTGCTGGCTTCACACCTCAGCCCAACCTGCTTCTGCCCCGTTCCTCTACCAGTCCCAGGAGTCTTGCACAGACCTCAGGTATCTGAAGGCCTGTCCCTGTGTTAAATCTGATTGGAAATGGTCAATTAAATGGCCAATTAAAAAATGCATTTGGATGACTAGCAATGAGATGATGTGATCATGTATGCTTCAGCCTCTCAGGGGATAGCTCTCTTGGAGCACACATATCACAGCAAGTCCTACTCACAGAGCTTGTCAGGCTTCACAGTTTTGAAGCACAAGGTTGTGCATAGCAGTCATTCCCACCGTCAGCTACTGAGGACAGACAGGACATTTCCCGTATTAGCATTATGGGAGTGATTAGAGCCACCTAATTATAGCTGTGCAATGACAAAAATCTCAGCTCACAGATGTCAAGTTAGTGAAGCTTTTAAGTCTTTCATGTCCTCTGGCTTAGATTATTCCTGCTTTATAATTTTTCAGATCCAAGTTTTAATTTTATGTCCAATTAATTCTGTGGGAGGACAGCAGTTCTCAAATGAAGACGGAGTAAATACAATCAATAACAAATGGGCTGTTATGAGAGTTCAAGTCATTATTGCATTGTTAATATTTTCCAGTAGTTCAGGTGTAGTTATTTTTTTCTGGGATGTATGACATATTAAATACGTAGCAAATGGTTTAAAGGTCCTATTCTGTTTTCAAAGCCGCTGCCGTACCAGTTTCAAAAAAGTGATAATGACCCAAAAGGGACCAAAGAAGTTTTGACAAACCATGAATCTTCCCTTAGCGCAGCAGATTTGCATATAGTGTAGCTAAGAGGTGGTTTTGACTCAAGTATTTATAATTAACTCTTAAATTGTCATATATAAAGAAAAGCTTTATTTTCATTTCAGTGTTTTTGTTGCAGTGTAATTCCAAGAAACACCAATTAGCTATCAAGCTGACAACTTGCACTTATCACTGATTAGGGCTAGATATGAACTATAAACCCAGCACATTACCGTAGTGCAACAGCTCATTACCAGTCTAGATTTCCTAGCTAATCTTTTCTACTAATTTTTATTTAGGGACCTCTGGGTAGAGCATCTGAAAATTATACACTAATGATCTGAGCAGAATTGATAGCTTTAAACAGTAACACAGGAGAAAAAAGAATTCTGTTTGATCTCTTTATGTCATGACAGATGCCACTTAATCAATTAGTGCAGCAGAACATATTATTCCATTTCAGATCTGCCAAATATAAAAGAAAATAGAAAAGGGTGAGAGCTTCACACGTCTCTAGATCTCCTCCACCATGTAAAAGAGCATCATATTTAGGATCAGAGAATGTTT
Organism: Eurystomus gularis; assembly: GCA_013400335.1. Classification (NCBI taxonomy): domain Eukaryota; kingdom Metazoa; phylum Chordata; class Aves; order Coraciiformes; family Coraciidae; genus Eurystomus; species Eurystomus gularis. The sequence goes on along the minus strand of VZZY01022089.1, from coordinate 11,413 downwards.
AGGAGCACAGCCATTGAGACAATAGTCAAGACTATTTCTTGTGAGTCTCCTACAAGTCTACCATAGGGGATTTCTAAGGATTGGAGCGCTGCTCGTAAAGGGTACATGTCAGAGACAAGGTCACAGCACTGTGTACTGTGATCTGTGGTGACATCAGGCAGCAAGGTGGCCCAACAGGCATCCTTGAGCGCCAGCTGCCAGTTAAACCTCCAGAAGGTTTAACATGGAGCCCTAGGCTCCTAGAATGCCCAGGAATCAGAAATATGGCTTCCAATAATGTCTGTCTCCTTCTCCTCTACCTGCTTGAGATTGTGAAAAGATTTGAGAAACTGCAGTCAGAATTCATATTCTTAATAACAAAGGACTAAAGGTACTGCAGCAGTGATAAAGAGTGCTTCACAGTTATTTGCCAGAAGTATATGATAAGTAAAAATTACTTCTGAAATACACGGGAGATAAAGATGAAAAAGAAAAGGATGTTTCCTAATGTTGTCACTTGTTAATGAGTGCAAAAGATTAAAGATGTAGGTAGGAACAGGTAGGAAAATTTATCTGATCCACTTTCTGTAAAGCTTGTGTAAATTAAGAGCATCATAGAATCATAGAATGACTTAGGTTGGAAAGGACCCTAGAGATCATCTAGTCCAACCTCCCTGCCATGGGCAGGGACACCTCTCAACTAGACCAGGTTGCTCAAGGCCTCATCCAACCTGGCCTTGAACACCTCCAGGGAGTGGGCATCCACAACCTCTACAGGCAATCTATTGCAGAGTCTCACCACCCTTGTACTGAAGAACTTCTTCCTAAGATATAGTCTAAACCTACTCTCCTTCAATTAAAAACTGTTTCCCCTTGTCCTGTCATTGGACAACCTTGTGTAAAGTCCCGCTGTGGCCTTCCTGTAGGTTCCCTTCAGGTACTGGAAGGAAGCTATAAGGTGTCCTCAGAGTCTTCTCTTCTCCATGACATATCATGGGATATAGAAGTTCTACATTTAATAATTAATATAAACAGATTGAGAGCAATGACAGCAATATTTGAAAAGTAGCACAAGATCACATTTAGGGGCTATCTCATTCCCTGCAATCTAACTGTGCTGGAGTTTTTCTGAAGACTATGAGATTCACCCAACAGTACCAATATTGTGCCCTGTGCTTACTGCTTCCTACCCTGAATCAAAATAGAGATGGTCAAAATGCACATTAATGCCTCAAAAAGCAAATTATGTCTCTAAATCAACCACTCAAACACTACTGGTCAATACTTGTGCAATTCAAAACTTGGATAATGGCAAAGCACAGTATGCTAAGCAAGTTCTCAACACTCATCTAGCCCTGACATTAAGACAGTAAGTGCATAGCCTTTGACCTGCAAGAAGCTGGGCCTTTTCCCTAAATGTGGAGGTAGATAATTTTTCTTCCTATAACAGGTGAAAGAAGCAAGAATCCCTCAAGACCCTCCTTCTTGGAACTTGCACAGCAACAGGAGTGAAGATTTGCCGCTCTTTGCCCATCTTTCTAGATCTCCCATAAGAATGTTCTCTACTTAAATATGCAAAGGTTTCCTTATTTAGCTGCCAGAAATGTTTCAATATGAACATAATCAGACCACAGAGCTGGGAGATGTTAATTTACTATGAGAAAGAGCCAGAAAGAAAAAAAAACCCACATATTTCTATTGCATATTATGATATTAACCAAGGAGAACTTACTCTTGCATTCAGGTATCGCAAAATGCAGTGAAAGATCAGATGGGCAGCATATATTTATATGTCAGCACAGAATACTTAATTCTCTCCCTTTGTGTTTAAGGCAATAATCATTGGTAAGTTTTATTAGGTGGCTTCTGGCACAAAGGAATTGTACTTCTAAATTGTGCAGTCTTAAAAGGAACTTAAATGAAGCTTTAGTTACTGGCACAATTAATGGATGATACACAGAGAAGGAAACAGAATTCATTAGCTTTAATATGGATTACATATTAGATGTTAGAGGAAAACATTTGAATTTTTGTATTTCTGGGAGATGAATTAAGGTGAAGCAACACACCGGTAATACTTATCATATAGCATACAGTTATTGGTTTTATATCTGTATGGATATGAACATAAAATTAAGAAAGTTATTTGTGTTCTGAACTGAAGGTTAGCTTCAAAAGAGAGATACAGTGGCTGTTTAATGCATAAAATAGATTTGTAATTGATAGTCAAAATGACTCTCACATACCCATGCTATTACTGCTAGAGTTGACTACTACCTTACTATAATTTCATACACAGCCTGCAACATTCTTTATTCACAGCCCACAACTAAATGTTCCCTGTTGAGAAGATGTGGTATTTTGTGTTACTCTATTCAGTTATTTCTTGATCTCTGGTCTTCAGTGAGATGGATAACTTTAGCAACAGCAGAGTTTGCTCTCTGATTAAGCATCTAAACAGTTATTAGTGAAGCTGAAATTCCTTAAAAGAATCAGGTATGGTTCAACAGAGAAGCACCATTGATGGGTGGAACCTGGCCAGTGGAATTAAGTATGTATTTTTAAGGGTTACACTGTCTTTGCATGGGTGTGATATAATAGCATTAACAGAGAAAATTCAAAATCTTACATATTAAACAATGTAAATCCTTCTCTAATCAAATGAACCATTTTCTAAAGGAAACCTTATTGTGGCATCTGTTTCTGATAGCCAGTTTATTGTCAAATATACATACTGACTTGCTTGTAATTCTTTGCTTTCCTTGTCTTAGTACTCTGAAAAAAAAAAAAAAAAAAAAGATGTTCTGTAGAAAAGTTTAAGCAAAACTATGACTTTTCTTGGGAGGATGAAAAAATCCATTTCAATTTTCATAGTACACCTAATTGATATGATGTGGTACTGGTAGAGAGCAGGGGAGTTCTGCTACAGCACCACAGAAGCGTCATGTCCCTGCCTGGACAAACCCTGACCCTGCTGGGGAGACAGGTGGCAGCCCCTGGGAGCATGTACAGTAGGGAGACCCAAAGCATCACATTCAGATTCACAGCAGCCAGAGCCTTCCCCCAAACAACACTCTTATCTCCATGGGGCTCACTGTGCTTGGGTAAGAGTGACATGGCACCTGCAAATGGACACAAAGGACTTCACCAGTTGTGTAACCTGCTTGATGTTTATGTCTGGCACACACATAAATGATTCCAGGCAAAGGAGCCCACTGAGGACTGCAGTCAAGAGTAGCTCGAAACCAACAAAAGCCACTGATTAAAATGCCATTACATAGCACATAGCCATCAAAAATAGCAGTAGTCACCTAACAAGAGAAAACAAAATCTGTTACCAGCTTAAAGGGCTTATTTTATACTCTGTATGATGCAAAGATCCTAAAGGTTACCAACACATACCCTCACTTTTTTCTGTAAAACACACTCCACAATCAGCAACCCCAACCCTTGGCTGAAAAAAACAGAAGCATTCCACAAATCTCAGTGGTCACACCACAGTGTAGTGGGCTGCCAACTGGTTCTCTCTCACAGACATGTATTTTCAGGCTTAAGTCGTATTCAGCTTTGGTCCTCCACCAGCCCATCTTTCAAATCAGTGCAAACTATTGCAGCTACTCTCTATCACTCTGGCAATGTCTGCACATGAGGGAGATGAGCAGGAGATGCATGTTGGCATGGCCTGACAGAGTACAGACAGCTCCTAGAATACTCTCTAGAATTACTCTCTGAAAAAGTGCAGTTATTCCTCTAACACCACACCTTTGGAAACATTATTTTTTTTCTTATGCAGTACACGCCAACTGGATAGCAGGTCTGGATACTGCATCTTCCTATCCTCTAGTACAGGTGTGTAACTTCAAAGCACATCACAGGAAGCCTCTGAAAACTGTTTGCAAGAGAGAGGAAATGTAGTCCAGGAGCACAAAAGATTCTGTTACTCTGTTTATAGCTGGAGGCAGACATGAAAATTGTGTTCAATCCTTAAAAAACTGCTCAAGGGGACTCAGGTCCCACTTGTACAGAGATGATGAGGTTCTTTTAACAGCTACCCTTCTAAGTGGCTCCCCTCATTTGTTCTCCATCTGTCTGAGTTGAGTGGCAAAGGTGCCTAGTGCAGTCTGAGCCGCCCAAATGGACTGGCACGCTCACGGGAGCTATGTGAGACCTCTGCCCTCTGAAGCTTTCCCTGAAGGCAGGCAGAACACCTGGGAAAGCTGCAGGCTGTGCAAGCTGCCTACAGTGGGGGCAGCAGAAGAGAGGCTTCAATCAGTGTAAGTACGCCCTCCTGCAAAGGATGTAATATGTTGTGCCTCCTTTTCTCAGCCCCAAAATCCCATCACATCTATGACAGCTTTCAACTTTCTCAAAATCTTCTATTATAGAGACTGAAGACTGTATCTCCATAGCTTAGGTTTGTAACAGCACCCAAAACAGCTGTCACCATCACTGCTACCCTGCTCCCTGCTTTTCAGAACCTGACTTACCAAAGGGAGCCAGAAGGGCTGATATTTCTGACAGTATGGATGTGTGTTTTGTCATTGGTTTTCAAAATGAGTTTCAAAATTTCTGCCCAAGAGCATAAACCAAGGAACTGAGAGAGAAAAAATTTAGTAACCTCCCGCACCCCCCCCCAAATAACCCATTGGAAAATAATTTTAAGTATGGCAGGTAGAACAGTTTTGCTGATGGGTTGATGAGACAAAATAAAGCTAAACCAGTTAAACTTGCTGTCTGAAATTAATTTTACTGAGTCTTGTCACATATTGCTAGAAAGCATGTCACCTGATGGCATTTATAAACAAAATTTTAAAAATTTAAATAACCTAACAAGCTCATTCTGCAGCAGGAGAACTAATTATAATATTTCAGAAGATAGTTCTAACCAGTTTGCTTAACTCTAAAAAGTCAATGCATATTTTAAAAATTCACTTCGCATCTGTTCATTGTGTACAGGCCTGGAGGCAGCCACCAGCCAGAAAATTTTGATCACCCAGTAGAAGGCATCTGGTATCTGAAGAGCACAAGAAGATTGTCTTCATTGCTTTCCTCTCAAACATGTTATGAAAATAAGAAACTCAATTAAAGTTTGTATGGAAAAAACTATCTTGCAGTTGTAATGCCATTCAAATACTCTTGAAGCAATAAGACTGACTGAAATATTCTCCATTTACGCAACTGTCTTCAAAGCTTCTAGGGTCTGTCACTCCATCAAGGGGTAGAGTTAAATAGAATCTAAGAAAAGAGAGTATGAAGAAAATTTGTTCAACTACTTGTCCAGAAAATGTAAGCCATTTTCTGCTTATTTTTAATGGTCTCAAATACTATTTATACATTGAAAAGGAAAATTAAATTGTATTGTTTGTGCCACTTCAGTAGTCACAAATCCCTATCCATGTGGCAAGCTCCTGTGTAACTTTTTTGAGCTCCAAATTCATGGTCACAGACCCATTTGCAACCAGTCAATAGATGCTTGTACATTTCCAGTTGTCACCTTCACAAATTCCATCAGTCATGTCCCTTGCAATTCCAAAGTCAAGACTAGGTAACACTTCTTTACATACTACCTCTTTCAACAAGTAAGCTGTTAATCATCAAATACTGAACATGAACTATGGTATACAATATCCCTTAGCAAGGATTTGAGGATTATCTCATCTAATTAGACATAAGCATGTTTTCTAATCTGTAGGCTTAAGTCAAAGCCCAATAAAAAGATTTTCATTGACTTACACTGAGATTTGGATCAAGCACTGAGAGAACTTGATTTTGCAATTCAAAGAGAAAGAAACCCTAAAAAAGAAAAGTGTAACCTAATGATGAAGAAAAGTAGTTAACTGAGTTAAATCATCTGGCACAGAAATGGACTGGACAACCCACATTCCTGCTAGGGAAGAGTCTTGAGAGTAATGATACAGCTGACTGCTAGTTTTCAGACTCCTAAAAGCAGAGGAGATTCTAGTAGACACACTAGAACTTGCTTTATTCTTTATTTTACAACTGCCTGCCATGTGCAAACACTTTCCAGACAAGGATGAAGATAACTTATCAAAACAGAAGTATAGCTACTGAAAATTCTTAAAGATTTGGCCCCAGGACTCTGCACTGAAATTATATAAGCCTAGCCTCTAACAAATCCGGAACTGCTTATTACATAATTCTTAATTATTAATACTTGTTAGTTACATGTTTATTTTGTTTTTAAATCATTCTACCAATGTAGTGTTCACTTCAGCTCTTGATAAGTTATTCTATTGTCTAACAGGAATTGCTATTAGCATGGTTTCAAGTTTATATTCCTCCGTCTCATTCCTTAAGGACAAGAAATCATTCTGCCACTTTGTCTCACCAGAAACAATTCTCTCCTCCTATGTGTATTCACTTCCTTGAAGTACTACAGAGCAATTGTCATGTCCCCTCTCAGAGGTCTTCTTTTCCCTGCCAGGTATGAAGCTTTACTTCTGTTATGATTTTCTTCCAGGTGAGTAACACTTTCACCTCAGACCATCCATAATTCTTCTTGCTTCTCTTCTAAATTTTATCCAGACTGTACCCTCTTCTTAGCAAGGAGATGCCCAACTCTGAACAAGGGGCTACATACTGGCACTATACAAAGAAAAGCTATTTTCTTTGGTCATCTGCAGTGGGATGTCTCTAATCTCTTGCCCTGAGTAACATCGATTTTGTGTAGGGAAAGAAGGATCAGTAGGGACATGAAAGTTAATTTCACAGATCATATCCACATGCAACTATTCAAGAAGATGGCGATAACCAAATACGTGAACTAAGTCTAATAAAGATTACTACATGCTTTTTGATAATTTGCTGCATTGCACAAGAGCTAATTATTCCAAGAATATGACTATTTAAAAATTGTTCAATTATACATGAAATGAATTATCACCACATTTACACCAGAGAAAATGTATTAATGTTCAATTGAGCCTGAACCAGTGGTGGAACAGGTGAGAATAAACTGCTGGCTACCCTGACTGAAGGTTCAAAATGGCATTTTAATGAATTAAGTACAGATTCATTTGTATATGAAATCACCACAATGGCCTATTTGGGTCCCACTCAAGTTATATTTCAGTAATAACTGCACGCTACTGCATTGCTTGTTCATTACCAGTCATGTCTGTGCTGGCCTGGGACCAAAGTAGTGTCCTTCCATGATATAGATATCTGCTGCTGATAGGAATGGTTATTTAAATGCAATTAGTAATTGCTATTAAATCTGACTATAAACCACAAGCACTTCCCTCCTCATTTCATTTTGCAGTTCATCATTATTTGCTTGTTATTGTAGCTGTAAAGTGGTGATTTTTCGAGTGATTCAAAGAGCATTGAAAGAGGCAGCTCATGAGCCCTGATTCTTCCCACTTGAACACTTGTGCAGAACGGAGCCATGTCAGCTGAGGCCCGCTGTAAAACCGGTGTAACGGGGAATCAGGCTCAGTGAAAGTAACACACTCACTTACATCCACTACACATGCACGCAGACACCTATGCTCCAATAATCATCACATTGCCAGTCTGGCAGGACTGAGCTGAAAACCCAAAGCTGGGGAATGGCAGCTCCACTGAAGCTTTCCTTGAGGATTTTGTCTACTATCTCTCCTTAACATGATGATGAAACACAGTACTGCAAGACGTGTGCAGATAAGCTCAAATCTGCACTATCAGCTGCACAAACTGTCCTACAATAAGGTGCATTGTTGATGCACCAGTGATTGCTGGAGCATGCAAAATGTTATCCATGCTCCTGAGTTGCAGATTAAGTTAAAAAAACACAAGAAGTTTTCCTACATTAGCAGACTGTGCATCCCTGATTCCATCTATTTTATGTAGTTCCCTGGAAAAAGGAAGAAAATTGCCAGAAATGCAACCTACTAAAACTGCCAGCTACAGAAAAAACCCCAAAGGTGAAAGCAATTGCCAGATGCTTCAAGTCCTCATTATATACACACTGACAGTGTTTCAGCACTCACTTTTTGCTGGCAACTGCATTGTTCTTCCATGTTGCCAAGGCACTCTGGCTAGTGTCAAAGAGCATGCACCTAAGTCTGGGTCATCAGCTGGTATAATATGGCATTGCTTCAGCAACTTCAGTGCTTCTTACCCAAGGATCTGGTCCATACAACCTGGCTGCCAACATCATAGAAAAATTCTTTTGTTCCTGAGCAGCTCATGCTTTTGATAGCTAATTAGGAACTATTTAACATTCAATCAAACCTCTACTGACCACTCTCCTACAATTGGATCATTCAGGGGTATTTCTTAGGCTTATTCCTCTTTTTGAATGGGCTTATTTCTTTTTCTCTTTTGCTTCCCAGTTCTCTGTGGACTGTCATCCCCCTCACATTATCTCAGTGTCACTTGGAGCTCTCCCATTCCTTTTGGGCCATTTCCCATTCCTGTGATTCTGTTTCAGCTGTCACTCATGTCCTCATTTTCATTCTTTATTTCACCTTCTTCTGCTCTCACATTTCCACAAGTAAAACAGCAAAACAGTTTGTCATCTGCTTCTAATATATTCAATCCTAAATTAACACAGAAAGATTGGAGATTACAAAGGCAGTACCAGATTTTTTTCTGAGGCTTTTTTGTGGTCTTTGTACCATGTTCTCATTGAGGAGAAGCAAAAGCAAGGAACAGAAGACTAGTAGGTGCAGCAGTAGAAAGCAAAAGAAAAAAATCTCTCAATTAAAAAAAAAAATCAATTATTTTAGGTTTAGGCACTGATAAAGTAACCATTAAATAAATTTCTCATTGGGCATATAGTTACATTTTGATATTATTAGGCCTAATAAGTAGACATGTTTGTGTGAATCCCACAAAACTAAGACATAGTACGAGCTTGTAAATAAGGATAAAATCTACAGTACTAATACTAGTTATTGTACAATTATTGTATTGTGAACTGGTTTATAGCTTTCCTTATCTCTTCCTGAAAAGTTTTCACTGACATTTCTTCTGAGAAAAATAATCTAACTCATGCCAGAAATGCAAAAGTAAGATGTATAAACAAAAGATACCTGGGATCCCAATTCTCCTCACACACAGCTATTTACACATATGAAACAACTGCAGATAGACACAATCGTTTCACTTTAAAAAGGATCTGAATTACTGAATCCATCCAAGCCTCATTTTCATTTTTACTTCATCTAACAATTTAAAGAAAATATCTGGCATACAGCATACTCTTTGGACTCATCTTTTATACCACAACACTATAATCCAATATTTTTCCTTTTCTCCTCTTCACTTAAAAGTGATAATAGCCTACCCCAGACCTAGAAACCACAGGTTTTGCATTCCATTAGGATCATCTATGCAAGTCCTTAACTCAAAAAAAACCTGAAAAAAATAAGATAACGGAGTCCTAGCAACAGTTAAGATGTAGTTAGTGATTTTTGTCAAGTCTGAATGCCCTTTACAAAGTCCTACTTGTATTTTTTCTAACTTAGTTTTATAAATGGGTGTAAATAAATACAGAAATAAATCATTTTCCAAAGGTCATGCAGAAAAAAAGAATGGATTAGCACATGGTTTAAGCACCAGATTAGATCTTAAAACATGGTGGCTCTGCCACTAAGCCCCTTGTGCAACCTTGCACCAGTCACTTAATATTATTTTATTTTCTGCAGATAGGATTAAAAAAAAACCAATAGCAGCATGTAAGATCTGGAAGGAACTGCAACCATATAACAGAAGCAGAAATGCCAAAAATAAAATTCATTCATTTGACTCCCACCCATCTATTTTACAGACAGACTGTCTGCTTGGAAAAGCATAAGCATGTAGTTCAAAATACACGATGCCTCCAGAAACACTAGCACATTGGGATAGCACATTAAGAGAAAAGCCTATTAAATAAAAACAAGCAACAATTTCTGAAAGAGAAATTCATACAGCCTTGCACTTTTCTGAACAGTTTTCTTACATTCTCATAATCATTAAAATGTATAAAAATGATTATTTCCAAAACAGCATTACCATGAATTATCACCACCCCTGTTGCTTAGCAACTGGAGTAATTTTTGAATAGTGAGCTATATAAACCAGTATCTGGAGTTTGTGTAAATGGGTATTCATTTGAGGGTTTAAAACACATTCATCTTGGAAATCAGAGGCAGATAATGCAGCACTAATGTAAAGCTGAAATGCTCTTAAAAAAATAAAATGGCACTAACAATTACTGCATCTTAGCAAAACCCTCCTCCTGTAGCAGACTTGAGCCCCACTAAAATTGGTCAGGGCAGTAGCTGACTTCCTTGCTCTTCCTTGGGCTTGCAAGTGCCCCTTTCCAATTTTTATGAAGATATTTGACATTCCTGCAGAGAAAATAACTCTTGCCCAATCTTTTGAGGGATTTGCTCGTAACCCAAGAGCAAAAGAAATTGGTGACATAATGGCAATATATTTAAGTCAGACTAAAAAAATCTATTTTGATATAGCATACTGAACTAGAAAAACTCACTGGTTCATACCATGACAGAATGATGTGCTTAGTCGGGTTCAAAATAAGTCTGGACATCAATAGTGACAAACAGATAACCCACTGAGATATTAGAGAGAGATTATAAGTACATATATGAAACATACAAACTCTCGGAAATCACTGCCTGGTCCCTCATTAGCTGCATGTGGTTGGCCATTACTGGGATTCTTGCCCATTTTTCAGACCCATGTGGAATTTAACTTGAATGCAGGGCAAGATCCCAAACGATATCAACCTTTCTTGTTTGATGTCTGAGAATTTATACATTACTTTCTTACAACCTCAGTAGACAAGTTCCTGCTAAGGATAGCGTCAATCCCTGTTTCTATTCCCAAAATGTGTGGGGAGGGTGTGGGGGTGTTCCCAAGGGAGAAAGATTCCAACTTTATGGCTTCCAAGTCTTAGCCTTATGAGTAAAAAAAACCCCACCAAACGTGCTGAAGAGCAGCATGTGTTTTTCACAGAGTCTTCAGGCAGAGAGGCAAATTCATCCCTGGCATAAACACACAGCCCACTGAAGGCAACACAGCAGCATCTGCTTATATCAGCTATGAATTTGAACAAGCTTTTCCCTACAACTACCTGTGGAGATAAAGCTGCATACAGCACTGAAGGGAGTTTAGAGAACTCTAAACCCTCTCAGAGTTTAGAGAACTACATTTCTGCAGTAAGAAAACACCTGATGCCTATGAAATTGTGAGCTTCTGGGTGCTCAGGAAGCCATGCAGTGCCTACTGACAGGTTGCCATAACAAACTCAATGGCTGTTTAATAACTCATATAAAGAAAAGATGCTCCATTTTGTCTGCAGCTTTGTGGAAATTTGCTGAGATCACACACACAATGTGCAGTGCTGTCACATAAGAAAACAATTCCATTGTTTTCCTTTGGTCCCATTCAAAAAAAGGCAGTTAACAAAATTTTCATT
>VZZY01022084.1:45855-199789 GCA_013400335.1 Eurystomus gularis | reverse complement strand
GAGGGATCATGACAGTCAAGCTCCTTCTTCAATGGCCAATGTCTGAAGAGGACTCTCTGTTCTGCCTTCAAACCCAATCCATGTGTTCCTGTATCCAGTTCCAGAATCTAGCTCCTAAATCCAGTTCCCTTCTGTCACTGAGTCCAGCCTGGGCCTTCCCCAGTGCCTGCCCACACCATTAGTGGTAGAAGTGACACAATTGCATTGCAGTGGTTGGATTCAATATTGCTTTTGTATACATGTGTATATATTCAATTTCATTTTATTGTTATTTTTATTATAGCTGTTTTACTCTTCTAATCTGTAAGTCTCTCTCCCTTATTCCCTTTCTCTTCCCCTTGGGGAAAGGAGAGGGGTTAATAGAGAGCATCTGTCATTCATATAGTGGCCAGCCCAGCCCTAACCTTTGAGAAGATGACTTATTTTCACTGAATGTTGTCATTGAGATGCCTGGAGTCATAATAATGTTTCTTATAATAAATGACAACTATAAAAGCAATACATTGCCTGACTCATCCATGTTTCCTTTTTGCATTTGATATTTTCATTTGAAATGTCATATGGTACTAGGGTTTATGATACTGAAACCCTTCCAGGTAATAAGTTGTGGATAACTTTTGCTATGAATCATAAAATGTGTTGGGTTGGAAGGGACCTCTAAAGGCCATCTAGTCCAACCTCCCTACAATAAGCAGGGACATCTCTAAGCAGGTCAGGTTGCTCAGAGCCCCATCAAGCCTGACCTTGAGTGACTCCAGGGATGGGGCCTCCACAACCTCTCTGGGCAACCTGTTCCAGTTAATGGTTGTTTTTGCCCACCTCAAGTCTGTGCTAAGATGAAATTGAGACAGTTAAAAGTGTTTTCTTTTTAACAAGGCAGAGTAGGCCAGTAGAAGAATAATGTGTAGATTGAATATTAAAACTATCACCTGAGGGAAAGCCTTGGGTTCATTGTTTATGATTTACAAACAGAACAATTCCATGAGAAAAGAGACAAAACTGAATATTGATAGCTTAGCTAGAAGGACAATACTTTCCAGGATGTAGAAAATAAGTTCATATTCTTGATCTGAGTCATAGATTTGCAATTTCTTTTCTTAAGCAAATACTTGAATTCGGAGGTTATTTGCTTTGTGATGCATCTCTTATGTTTCAGTGAGGAATTCCATCTAAGGTCAAGTTGGGGAAAAAAAAAAAAAAGAACATTTTGCTAGAAAAACCTCCAGCACACCAAGACATTCCTAACCAATTCCAGCTCTAATAGCATCTCTCGACCTTGCGTGTCAATTGACTTGCTCCATTGTGACTCTTTAGCTGTGTAAAATGTCTTTTGGATTCAACTAGGTCAACCAGCTCAGAATGCCCCATGTGGAGGGGAATCTTAGAGTAGTACAAAGACGTTCCTGCAAAATTAATCACTAATCCCTTCACATATATTCCCACCAAAAGCACTAGTTTCAGTAGTGTCTTTCGGTGGGAAGGACTTTTGTGCACTGATCTCCAGAGTTAGCTTCCTTCACCAATAGTAATGAATAATAGCAGCTGATACTCACCTCAGCACTAGAGCAAGGAATTTGATCTTTTCACCAATTAGACAGGAATTCACAGTTCATGTGCTGACTTTTCATATATTATAAGTCACAGATTCGTGAATTAAGACAGTTTAGATAACCTGAGTGCAGGATATAGCAGAGTAAATTTACATCATAGCTTCTACTTTCACAAGTGAGTTGTCTCTTTTTATGATAGAAAATAGCATGCACGCAGACCAAGAGTTCTGCAAGTTCATATATTAATGTATTTTTTTAATGCACTGTCCTAATAAAATAAAGTTTACATACTTGGAGGGAAGGTCAAGTTGTTAGTTGAAATGTTGTTACTTCCCTATTTCCCAGGAAAATTAAAAAAGAAAAGGAAAAGCCTCCACTTCGGAAGTATTTAAAAGTACTGTGGAAACTATTCTTGGGGTTGTTTTTTTTTTTTAGCAATTATTCAGTGTTACTCACCATTTTCCCCTCCCAGCCCACAGTTTAACACCAAATCTTTCTTCAAAGTGATTTTGAAAACCAAACTAGCCCCTTGCTGCTCTTATTTTGAGAAACAAAATACCACCTCACCTATCCCCAGTTCCTGAAGTGCTTTGTTACAGCCGGTTGTATCTGTCAAAACAACACTGCAAACTACACATCCCCAAGACTGGTTGTCTGAGGAGAGGAATCACCATCATGGAATGGCTTTCGCTAAGCTGACTGAACATATGGATTGCTTGAGCCTGGACACCTTACTAGGGACAGAAGAAACCAGGATCTTCACCAGAGAAACCATAGCAGCTTTTAGCACTTCGTAGCCAAGACATAAAAACGTAAGAATGGACATAAAATAAGAGACTATGGGTTCACATAACACAACATCCTGGACTTGTCATGCATTTCAAGTACTTTGTGACAACTTCAATAACAGACTAAAAATAAAAGACAGAAATTCAGTTTCTTTCACAGAAGAGACCACTTTCTATGTCTTTACCTGACTCTGCTACAAATGCTCAGTTTGGGTGGAACATCTCTATGAAATAAGAACAATTGGCTTATGCATTCCCCTGATGCCACTTTTGGGACTCACGGTCACTTTGCTTTGTTCAGCAACCACAAAGTGCAGGACTAGATGAAAGTGTTGTAGACTATCTTGTTCTAGAAACTGACGATCCACTCACATTTTACTTGTTCCCATTGTACTGCAGGTTTTATTTTCCTTATAATTTCCAAGAAACTAGTGGACCTTCATGTTGTCTTTTTAAATCAGAGTGAGCAAGAAAAATCAAGCTTAACCATCAAAATGACAGAATAATCCAGCTTCAACTTCTTGGGCTGTCCATCAACAAGTTAGTGTGATCAAAGCAAGCCAGGAAGAGCCTGAGGTTTCATGAAGAGGTTTTTGACAGGTGAGCCTATGCTGAGGAGCTAAAAGATGTAATTATCCTTTAATATCTACCAGGGCTGAGAGAGTGGTTTTAGACTAGGAACAAGATGCACAATTCTCTCCCCATGCATCCAAAGAGCAGAGAGACCCATACAGTCTGCAATAATGGATGTACCATCTTGCACACAGTGAGAGCACATAGATGTTCTAAAAGTAACAGGGAGAGTCAGGCTTTTTCAGATGGCTGTATATGGCAACTAAACCCTAAGAGAAGTCATGAAACAGGAATAAAAAAAGGAAATAGGAAACAGAATGAGGAGAATGAAACCTACACCCAGCTTGGCAGCTGACCTATTCCCTGGCCACGATCAAATGGCTTCATGTTTCTATAGTTTATTTCTCTTTATCCCTTCCTGATTTTGGCCTGTCCTGTTAAAGAGTTAATAGCTGGAAGAGAGGCCAATTTGTGTGTAACATGTTTGTGAAGTAATTAGCATGCTATCATCCTTTGATCAGGTATATAACAACAGCAATAAAGGGCCCAGTTTTATTCTCTGATGGATCTTGTTTAAAAAGTAATTTCATTTCATTCACTCATAGCTTTGCCTTTGCAATAGTGTCGTACAGAACATAAGTATTAAAGGAATCTTTGCCTGTAAATTTCAATGGAATCTTCATTCCAAAGGTTGGTACCAGAAGCTGAGGTTGAAGCCCAGCACCACTGTTATTCCTAAGCTTACCCATTCTTCATAAATGGTTTGAAATAAAATTATGTTTATATTCCTGTATTAATTTAAAGGCTGATGTATCAAAATATTTGATTTTCTTTTAAAAATAGATTTAGTAATAAAAACTGGTCTAAAAATAATGTGCCCTTTGAGATTTGTATTATTAAGCCATTTTTATCAGTAAAATGTTCTGCTTCTTACATTACTAAAATGATGGGAAAATAAAATAATAAAAAAATTTATCCAGCAACTTGCCAAGATTTTAATTACAAGATTATAGGGTTGGGATCCTTCACTTTATTTTCTGCTAGATTTAGCAAGTAAGTGGCTATTTATGCTTCCTTTCCCAGGCTCTGTTCTGCTGTGTAACACACAGAAAACACACTGTCCTGGGGTTTCTTCTTCTTTCTGAGTTTATGCCAATAGTCAGGAATGTATGCAAACTAAGAGCTATGGAAGGATTTGTGCTGACCTCAGAAAGCAAATATGTAAATCGATAACTCTAGACACATCCCAACATTAAAGAATAGAAAGATTTCCAAATCTAGGCTTTTATTAGGAAATACTGAAATGAAGATTGTCTCCAAGACATTGATTGAGCCTCTTGTTTGCACAGAACAGTATACATTAGCTGATACAGTCTTTGAATATGTAGTTTTAGTTTCAGTCAACTAGTCACAAGCAAAATATTCCCCACACCTGTTTAAGAATACACAATACCTACAAAGAGGTGCCTATAGGCTTATTCAGTTTGTAGCATTAGTATCATTGCCATTCAAAAGACACAGCATCAGATCTTTTCAAGAACATCTAGTGTGCCATTGAAAGTTTTAAGAAAAAAGTTTGGTTAATTCCATAGTCTGTTATAGAGCCTCTTCATAGCACTTACCTTTGCTTGCAGAACCAGAGATGGTTGTTGCTCAAGCTGCTCATCCATAAGAAAATAGTTCCAGGTATTCTCCAATGATCACTGCACAGCCCCTACACACAATAGAACAACCACAGCAAGGTTAAGCCTACAGGAAGACTTTTATACTGGTTTGAGTTCTGTGCAGCTGGTTGCAGGGAACAGAGAACAGATTTGGTATTAAATTCACCTGCAGGATTTGGGATAAAATTCACCTGTAGCAGAAACACAGTCTGTGTAAGATATAATGGCAGCATTTTGACTGGATACTCACAAATTTTTTTGGACTACAGGAAATAGGAAGAGAAGAGTGAAAGAAGGCAAATAGTGGTCACATTCACAAGTTCAAAAAAGAAAATATGGTTAATACAGCCTCATCATCTGGGTTGTACGGTGATAGGAAAAATATCCAGGATGAAACAGAGATAAAACATCTGAGCCAAACCCTTCCTTTGGGTTCAGCTGTATAAAAGACTCACTATTCTGTAATGCTAAAAATATAGAATAGGAGCTTGTTTTCATCATTCAGATAACATGAAAGATGTGAACAAGCTTAGTAGAGAGCTTTCTAGTAATGTTAAGTTAAAAGAAAATGCTCTCTTGGCTTTATTTTCAAAGCAGCTTGCAATGTGTATTCATATTTCAAAACTGTTGAAGACACTGTACTTGCAAGTCCAAAGTATATGATTTCTTACAGTTGTGTGGATTTTCCTGGAAATCATGAGAGACCACCATCAATTCAGGAATGTCTTGGTAAGCCCGCTACTGTTCTGCAAACGCTTGGTGGGTGAGTGGCAATATTCAAGGTGGCTACTCTTGGCTACTCAAACATTTGAACAAGAAACATATTCTCCAAACAGAAACAAAGGCTATTGAATAAGGAGGAGGTTGCAAAAGAGCAGTGTGATGACCCCTCCCCTGGATACCAGGTCAGTGCCCATAACTGACTGGAAAGATATACTGCTTCATCACAAATTGATATTGGGTTGCAGCATGACCTCAGACAATTTTCTTTGACAGATTTAGCCATATCTGCTGGATGGTTCATAATATTTTCGGTACACGTCAAGGAAAAAAACTAGCACAGAAACAGATGTGGGAAACAGCTCTGTTGCTACGTTCTGTTAGCTCTGAAGCTGTGGAAAGTTTCACAGCTGTGTCAAAAGACTTATATCCTTATTACTGAAATTCAAGAAGTTTTAAAAAAATTGAATAACCAAGCATATGTTTTCAGTTATCCTCCTTGAAAAGGAAGTTGGTGAGATGACCTTCTGAGGTGGAGTTAATAGAAAGTACATTTTGAACACACAACTCTTCCTGTGAATACTTTATGGGAAATTGACATTTTTTTTCCATACGGAAGTTGCTTACAAAGTAAAGGTCTTGTTTATAAATTGTGAAATATTCATGCAAACATAATAATCTCAGGGTTACATTTTCAAACTTCTGATATATTTACAACATGGGAAG
Source organism: Eurystomus gularis (assembly GCA_013400335.1). Classification (NCBI taxonomy): domain Eukaryota; kingdom Metazoa; phylum Chordata; class Aves; order Coraciiformes; family Coraciidae; genus Eurystomus; species Eurystomus gularis. The sequence goes on along the minus strand of VZZY01022084.1, from coordinate 193,768 downwards.
AAAAAGTGTGTGAAAGGTTCTGATTAGTCTTAGAATCCTCCTGATTCTCAGAGCATAGAAAAACATTATCCCTGGGCGGTTTTGTGTATTCACTCTGCATTAAATCCCAGGAGTAGCACGCCTATTCTTTCTTCATAAGACAAACTCCAATACTGATTTCTAACCACCATTCTATTATTATGCATATATTACACAGTAACACTTCCATGATTCTAGTTCAATACTCTGCGATCTATAAAAGTCCTCTAAGCCTGACACAAATCCCCTTGAAAACAGTATGGAAAAAGCCTACTTATTTCAATAGGCTTTGGAGTAGCATTCCTTAAAGAAATTTAGGCTTACATGCTGCCCTGCATTAGACCTGCTCGTTTTCTGCATCTTCTCAAATGCAGCAATCGAGTCTGAAAGATCTTATGAATCATGTAATTGAGAAACCAACGCACATTTAAAAAGTTATGGCAAAATCAATTTTTTTTGTAGTATCCTGAGTCAATGCCCAAGAAAGACAGCATTCAGAGCTCCCTAGGTGATCATTATGGTTCAAGAAAGGTTTAGGAAAAATTATTCTACTAGAGACAGTAAAAAAGTATTGAGTAGAGCCATTGAAGTGGTTTATGTTTCAACCACAATAGAAAGTCACTAAGGAGAAAGAAACTGCTACCTAAGGTCATGGCTGGAATTTAGTATTAAGGACACTTCACTACCAACAGTATACGTCTGGAGAAAGTCCATGGACTTCAAGAGAGTCACCCAAATGACAGTGGCTTCTTGAAGGACTATTGGAAACAGTAAGTGCTATTTAACCATGAAGTTTTTGGACCAGTTTTTTATTTCAGTGGAATTGCTATGCATTCACTCCAGTACATCTAACCCTTCAGTTGAAGCCACACAAGTTTTGATGACTGCTTTTCACACGATTACTATAGGTCGAGCCTTTTCACTACTAGTTGACAAGTATGAGATAAAAAGAGCACAGGTTTCTGTATGCCTGCTTTGTTATGGATGTGCATCTCTCAGTGAATAGATTACAAGTTGTCCTGGTTTGAGTTAGAACAGGACTAATTCTGTTCGGTGATTTTATTTTACAGCAGAGTCTCTTCTAATGACCTGCACTTTCTGAAGTTAATGGCAGATTTTCACAGACAGTGTCAGCTTCTAGCAGTGATAACACTCTATGTTTACAGTTACTACCAAGGATTGATGTGCAGACCACACTGCTAGGTCTTGTGTACCATGCTGGGGAGTGCAGAAAGTAAAAGGCTGCACCTGCAGGGAGGAGCAGCCAGGACAGGTGACCCTAAACTGACCAACGAGGGATTGTATCCCATGTCATATTCAGTATAAAGCTGAATCATAAAGGATCATGAGGGTCAAGCTCTCTTCAATGGCTGGCATCTGAGGATGAATCTCTCCATTCTGCCTTCAGTCCTGATCTGTGTGTTCCTGAAACTGGCTCCCCCATCTCTTAGTCCAGTCTGGGATTTCCTCAGTACCTGCTGCACAGCATCAGTGGTGATGATGATGTAATTGCCATCAGGGGGGTTGGGTTTGATACTGGCTTTGTATATATTTGTATATATTCCATTTTATTATCATCATTTTCATTAAAGCTGTTTTAGTCTTTTCTAATTCATAAGTCTGTCTCCCTTATTTCCTTTCTCTTCCCCTTTGGGAGGGGAGAGGTGTTAGCAGAGAGCATCTGTTATAGGTTGAGCAGACAGCCCTGACCCTAAACCTTGACACAAGTGAATAAAATTTAGGTATTCTGCTGTCTCCTTACATAATTGTAAAATTCACCTACTGTTTTTCTGGTTTTTGTCCTTATAGCAGAAAAAAATGTTGCAGATGACATTTGAGCTAACATTTTTAACTGAACTGGCAAAAAAGTATAGGAACTAAATTATTTGGGGAACACAGCTCCCCTGCTATGCTGGGGGGACATTGGCTGAAAGGGTTCAAAAGTTATTAGGTGATATGCCTAATTAGGTGTGAGCCTTGCTTTCATAAAGAGTCAGGCTAAAAACAATCTTCACAGTTGGCATGAACTGTTGTCTTTGTGGCTATAAAAAAGGATGATGACTGACTGAGCTAGCTGAATCTGTCACTTGGTAAAGTGATATGAAGAAGATTGCAGAATTCATACAGTTGCTGTACCACAATGATCTGCAAGTGACAACTTGTTCTACAGATTGGAAAACCCCCATACATTTTAATATCCTAAGAGGAGGAACATGTGAATGAACTGTGTGTGCCCTTCCTGAAGTTCTGGGTAATATTGATGTGATAGCCTAACCCAGTAGTGGCACTGTTCTCTGTACTACTGTCACTGAAATACCAAGAGAGATCTCAAAGTCTGACAAAAGCTGGAGCTCCCTGTGTTGTGTGGAACCAGCATTAGCAGCCTAGAAGTGATGTGAAGCACTTGTCTGAAACAGTGGTGAGTTGAGCTGGTGCCCTGGACAAAAGTTGCCTTCAATAACTTTTTAGTTGGCCTGTGGTGAATGTTCACAATCTCATCTTCACAGTGGCAATAGTGTTCATGATGACACCACGTCCCTGGTCATGGCACTGCAGGTTATGAACATGAGCTGAGCCTAAATAGGCTTGTGATTCTTGTGACAGAATTCTTGATTCTTTTGAAGAAGACAAGTCTCAGCCTTTTCTAACCCTTTCTCCAAAATGAAACCAGTTGAAACAGTAGGTGTACTTCAAAGGATACTCCTTCAGATAGCAAGCACATCACCACTCAGATTTCATGAGTTACAGATCAGGAGTTAATCTGCTCAGAAGTGAAAGTGAATTACTGGGATTCAAAATAAAAAAGCCTTGGGTGGGGTGCTGTGTTATTTAGCTGTCATTTTGTCTAAATAATGCGTGCAAGAAAACCCACTGAGAAAGTCAGAGCAACCAAAAGTTACACATGCCACTTCAGGCTCCTCTACAGTTGTAGAAAGAAAACTGTTATCTTTTGCTTCCAGTCACTCTGAAAACAGTATCAGTTTTCTCTGTCATAACCCTCTGTGTTTCTGGAAACATCCCTTATTCATGGAATTCTCTGTACCTGATTGTTTTAGCAGCTCTGCATGTATTGCACCAAGTGGCTCACACAGTCATAAAAGCACTGTGGCAACTTGTTTGCCATTTCTGTTATCCATGCCTGAAATTTCTGCTGCTACTAACAGGCTGCTAGGAATAAAGGAAAGTACTGTTTCTACAGAGAAAGAGAGAGGAAAACCCTGCAACAAGGATGAAAAAACCTTTCTACTTCCACCATGATGCTGGCATAAACTGCCTGTACACTTCATTGGGAATTCTGATATTACAGCAATGAGAGATCAGGTGCAACAGCAGAGACCACTATACAGACATGTCCTGTAGAGAGAAAGTAATACTGTACAGACTCTGGTCTGGTCTAAGTGTTTCCCAAAATCTGGGATCATTCAGACCTGGCTCAGACATTGCCTGTGACAGTCACAAACTCAGAACCAGAACTCTCAGCTCTAACCTGTTTAGACACCAGGTTTTGGCCTGTCACTATCGTAGAAGTGTATTTTGCTGCTCTGGTTTCCCTCTTGTGCTTTCTTATGGTGTTTATGAAATGACTCCTGCTCATAGGAAAAGTGTGACTGGTTTTGTTTATCCTACTTATTATATGAGAACAGTTTGCAGGCTGTCATTTCATTATTAAATTTGAAAACAAAGCAAACACCAGATCACTACAAGACTAGATGACATGAAAATAAGCCCATTTCTGCTTTACATGCTTAAGCAAAACTTAGTATGACTGATGGCAGGTAAAGCTTGTATCATCAAATACCAAAACCATTAAATGGTTAATCCTTTTTGTCAACAAGATCTGCTTTCAAAGTTAAGCCTACCTTGTCTACCTTCCAAAAATTGCTAGGAAATTTATGATTCAACAACGAACTCTTAATTGCTTCCTTTTTATGTTGATCTGTTTTCCTGGAAATACAATTAATTCTCTATGCTGAGCCTTTAAGAATGAAACAAATTGTAGCCCTTGCTCACTTTGGCAATGCAATCACTTTTAATCAGTGCATAATTAGGATTTGAACAGTATCAACCTGTTCCTGTTGCAAGAAGGTAACTGCACTTAAACTTCAATTACTCCTAAATTTAAAAATCAATTGCAAATAAAATGTCCTGCTGCTGATGCTAAAGAGATTAGGAAGACCAGAATACATTCACACAAGAAGCTAGTCATGTCAACACAATTGCAACAAGCAACTGCCATAATGTAGGTAATTCTGCCGTAACGCAATATTAAGGCCTTTATCTAATCAAAGGCTGTGGGCTAAGGCTGTCAAAAAACACAAGATACCTCAAAAGGCAAATTGCTGTTGTTTTCTATATGGCTTTATCCTGTGCAGGATAAATAAGCTATTTTGCTTTTAAGAAATTATTTTTAGTGTGAGTGCTTGAAAACCTGTTTTTTCCCTCAAAATCTACCTACAACAAGATGACAGAACAGTGGGTCTCCAGCATGCGCTGCATAGATACACAGTGAGGCAGTGGTCTTGCAAGAATGCACGATAGACAGCTGGGAGGACCTATAGGGAAACCTGGGGTCAAACTCAGATTTCTGGGCCTCAGTTTTATGTGCTCACCTCTGCTAAGTGTACAGGGGAAAGGGCTCACAGCTGCACAGTATGTGGCTGAAAAGGCAAAGTTATCAGTAGGCAGTGGAGAGAAGCATGCCCTTCCTAGGACCTTCTCTGGGTAGGATTGTGGGAGGACAGAAATATTTAGCAGCAGATCTGGACTGAAAACCTGTACTGTTGTGTGCAAGGAGGGAAGAACCATGAGGTCTTAGTGCCTTAGGTACCATAATACCCAAGGAAAACTTAAAATGTTTATTCATATCCTTGGGTAGAGACTGCCAGAAAAAAAAAACAACAAACCAAATAAAATTTCATCATGATCACTTGTAGATTGTCACTTTGTAAAGAACTCCTCCAAACCACCTATCTGGGGGTGTGACTTTCATGTCACCTATCATGGAAATAGTAGTGAATTAATGGCAGCAAAACGCAGCTAAACTGAATTGTGCTGAAAGAAGTGTCCAGAGTCTGTGTGAGCAAATATCATTCTAGAAGCCTGGCTGTCATACCCTTGCCTGTTAAACTAAATTAATAACTTTACAATCTGGTTGCTCTCAAAATGATTGTGGGGAAAAAAAGAAAAAACAAAAACATTGAGATACCTGTCAAAAAAGTGTTCAGGTATGATGTTCTGATCAGTCTTTCATGTTTAGTATTCTGGAAATTAGGTGAAATAGACACTAGTGATAGAATTTATTATAGTAAAAAGCATGGCAAACCTCAGATGGAGATTACCTGTTTCCTCCACTTTTTAGTGTGGAGAGGAAAATTTGTTTTCCAACTAAAGCGTGCGTTTGGCCTGTCTTCTTCTCAGAAACCTCTTCATTTTCTTCAGATGCTGAAGGAACAGGCACATGGCAGCTGCATCAATACCACTCAATAAAGCAATGCTTGTGGATGCCTCTGGTGATGCAAGAAATTTATTCATCTTAGTATATCTCAGTACCGTGATGTTCCCAAATGAAAGGTACAACCTCTCCTCATCTCTGTATTTTCTGCTTCTTTCCTTTTATTCATTGATGAGTATGTCAGCTGCTGTCTTCAACTTCCTCCTTTTTTTTTTTGAAACAGATCACCATGATATTCCACCAGAGCTAATAAAGGTTGGGGCTGAAGGAAGCAATCTGCTAGGGGAAATCCTCAGAATACCTCTAATAGTCCCCTGTACGGACAGAAATAATCTCATTGTTAGAAAAGATTTTAAGACTTGAACCTATATCCATGTGGAGGCACTGCTTCGTGTACCTTCTGGATCTTCCATCCTTTCTTGGTTCTCTTGCAAGTGGGATTTCACTGACAGCTTCTGGGGCTGAATTCTAGGACAGGCTGCACAAAATGCATCTGGGAACAGGAGAAACTTCTCATCACCTTCCTCATGTCTGCACAGCCACAGCTGTAACCTGGGATCTCTCTGACATACACTCTTGGTGTCTGCAGTCAATTCTTATTTGTCCTTCACTGAGGCATATCTCCCACTGAAGCACCATTACCTCTGCACAAAATTTTGTCACTCAATGCACAGCCTGACATCCTACAGTGTGTGAAAGTGGAATAAAAATGCTGTTTCCTTTGCTCCTGTGTGACGCAAGTGTAAAAATCCCTATCCCTCCCTGTGGCTTGGTCATTCTAACCTGGTCGAGTGCCACTCGATTCCACATCATCTTAGATGATGTGTTAGAAGGTGCAGCCAATGTGGGGCAAAAAAAAATGTAGAAAATAGATGATAAATGGTCTCAAAATAATTAGGGCCAGGTTTTCCATTTCTCCTTCCCCAACCTTTGTGCAGTTTCCTACTTCCTAAATCTGTTAAGGGGAAGAGATACAAGTTTTCCTTAGAAACCAGGCAGTTAAGTCCGTGTCTACACAACACAGCGTCTGGTGGCTGTAAACACATGTTAATTGCATCCTGGTCCTGTAGAGAAGAAAAGTCTTGGTTTGTGTACAGGGGCCCATGATGCCAAAGCTAAGGGCTTGCAGAATGTGGTCACTGACACAGCAAGAACAGGATGCACCTACATTTCTATCCACCATAGTGTGTGTGGAAGTGAGCGTTGAAACAACCAGACTAACAACGTCTTGAAGTTGGGCTGCAAGAAGCCAACCTGGCTCAACACCTGTTCTTACTGGGTCATAAGATTGGGATGCAACAAGAAAAAGACAATGTTTTCTATTAGCTGAAATAAGGCTGCAGCTAGGAGAAGAGCAATAGACTTATTTGATCACCCACAGGCTTATAACCTGATAACTACATACCTGATCAGTTACACACAGCTTGCTCTGCTGGGAACAATGTCAGAATGGATGCTGTTTTCATGAAGATTCCCATGTTCAGATATACTCGTTCCTCCCTGCAGCTGAACTACTCCTTTTGATATAAGACACTCTTCTGGCAAATACAATCAAATGGCTTTTTATATTTGCTATACAATCTGACATTCACACTTATTTACAATAATAATTTAATAATTGATCTTCTATATGCTATCTAATCAGACAGAGTTGCTAAAGTTCTTCTACAGGACTGAAAGTCTTTCTTTGTCTTTTTACATTATTCAGCATGATGGTCTTTGATGAATCTCAAGCTTAGTACTGTTGACATGGAAGAAATGGCAATGTTAGGAGATGAGAAATGCTTTCTCTCTCTGAAGTCATTTCTGCTACAATATCTGTCTTGGCATGTCATGCTGCCACCTGCCTCTCTAGTATCTGAGTACCTTCCATGTTAAACCAACACCCAGCTATACCAATAAGAAAAGAACAGAATAGGAATAAAATAAAATAGAACAGAACAGAATGTAATTAGAATTTTTTTCAGCTGAAAGAGACCCACAACTAAGAACGACAACATCTCAGTGTTTTTAACAGAATCAAAAGTATGGTAAATCCTGGTTTTATGTTTTTTCTGCACTTCCCCAACTGGGATCAGAATATGATTTTTTTAAAATGTTTGGAGAGTTCTGTTGTGACGCGTATTTTTGGCAGATGTGGAGAAACATTAGAGAGCTCTTAATAAGGTATTTGTAGAAAGCATACAGCTTTGCTTTTTCAGAATAAAACATTCTGAACCATCCTAGATTACCCGAAGTACCAAAAACCACTAGTCATAAACACACAGCAATTTATCCCTAATTTTCTGTGACTGTAAGAAAATGGCTTTGCCTTAATACAGGTCAGTTTTTTTACTTTGTGATAGTTTGAGCTTGACCAAAAGAAGCTGATTTCTGACCAAAAACAGTCAAAGGTTTTATCAAAGTTCAAGGACCCTACAAAAGCTATAGGTAAAATAAACATTTTACAAAAGTTTTGATTGTTTAATACAAAATAATTTTCCAGTCAGTGCTTCCTGTTATGGTTTCTGCTGACTTTGCAGACCAACAAAATTTCAATACAAAGGGAATAGTCATCCACTGAGCCACAAGCACTGCTGCCTTTCTCTCTTCTCTCTTCCCTAAACTAAAACTTGCCATTATCTTAGCTTCCATCTTCCTATGTACACATGATGTTTGATCCCACATATTCTTCTCAAAATGATCATCCTTGGCTCTTAACTCTTAGATTCCAATTCTGCTGCACATTTAGGAGTGAGTAAAAAACCTTGAGGGCGTACATTATTTGAGCATTCTGAGAGAATTTTGCTCATAAGGGAATGTGGGAATAAAAGTATTGTGATGTAATTTCCATTGAAACCATTAGATAAACTTTAATTCACTTCACCAGTAAGTTTTTGCTCATTTCCCTTTCTTTTCTTCCTGTGGCTCTGACACTCAGAAACTAAGCCCATCACACTGAGAATGAGATGATTATTTATTTCACAATGATATTTCTTGATAGTTCAGCTGCTCTTGCTGGCTCCTGTGTTCAGAACAGTTTGAATTTCCTACTAGTACCTCTGGAAAAGTGATATTTCTGCTCTCAATTTCTCAGGGTAGCTCTGGCTGTTTTCTCATTAGGCTCACAGCAAGAAATAAGTGGCGCAGGTGACTGGCACTGTGATTTCAATTCTGATGGGATCTGTGCTATACAGTGAGGTGTAGTTGTAACATTAAGTATATGCATTTAGGTTAGAAATAAAGATATAAAACAAGTTGAGTATCAAAACTCAACTAACTTAATTTGGGAAAGGCATGATTCAGTTATGGCCCTATATAAAGCAAGTAGGTACATGTTTTACTGGACTCCTCTTGTGTTCATAGCATCCTTTAACAGGTTTGACTCATACAGTTCTATAATGTTCTAGCCAATGTTCTATAATGTCCTTTCCTTAGCGCGCCATCATAATTTGTAATAGCAAGAGCCTACGTATTCAAAAGGCCAAATCTGATTCTATAGTAGTCAATATACATTTTGCTGTTATCTCTAGTGGAAAGTAAATTGGTAAGTGGAATTGAATGTGTGTCATGTTCATGCAGAGATAAGAAGCTTCCTCACCACTAAATTTTTTTATTAGATTTGGAGCTGCTTTGTTTTGTCCTCTGTAGAGAGCTGCCTATCTCACTAGTGTTGCAAATACATGCTTAGCGTAAATAGGTTACTTCACAAAGGTTATGCTTATAATTAAATTGCAATTGTTGGCAGTGTTTTTAGCTGTCACTCTGGTTCTGATGCTACTTTGAGAAAATTACAAGGAAGCAAAGAACCTCAGATAATGGTGAGAACAAGAACACTGGCAACCTTGATAAAGCTCTCAAGATTTGAGGCCTTTGCTTTAGTCTACAGGGAGAATAATGACATTGAAGATCATTATTATGTACCATTAAACCCCTCCCCTCCCCCAATTCCTTCTTACATATATTAAGGACAAATACTTTCTAATATACAAAAGGAACATAAATTGAGCATATCTAATATGAACAATGAAAAGATTGGTACGCTTGCAAGAACATTCTATCAAAATTCATTAAGGTAGCTGTCCTTAAATACTGAAAGACAACTTCGCACTGTTGAAAATTAAGAGAATTGTCATTTACACTGTCTGAATCTTATCTGTCTTAGCACACATAACTTGAGATACTCATTTTTCCACATTATTTGTATTCGTATGAATGTTAAAATATTTTCCTTTTTTCATCTTAGTTCAAAAGAAAACAGTTGTGGCAGCTTTATTATTTATTATTTATGACCTTGATAAATATTCATTTCATATTCTGTTCTGTTCGGGCACATTATTCATTAATATAGTTCATTTCTTCATTGTGAGTTCATTTGGTCTTTGGAGTGGTTTTATGATTTGTATGAGTTGCACAATTTTATTTTTCTCCACATCTGAAAATAGAGAGTTCTTCAATCCACTGTAATTCCATGTTTCAGTCCTGCCAGCAATGCACCCGAATCCATTGAGTTGAGGTGGAATATAGGGAGACAGCAAGAGCTGAGTCTTTCTTTGTTTTTACTATTTTTATGTCAATGACATTTCCTTGCCTTGAAAGAGGTGCTCTTTCTTTAGCTTAAATGAGAATAGAATCTGGCCCAATTGAGGGCTAATTCTGAATTTGTCACAACACCTTTTTGTTAAAAGAATCTGAAATGCAACAGCGTATGTTCAGCATCACAGAGCTGAAGTTCAACTCTTCTAGGAAACTCAGCAATCTAAAGAGCATTTCCTCAGTAGTTTTCCCATTCTTCAATACCAGCGATATTAGATTCCACAGATATAAAGCCTAGAATAAATTATTCTGAGCATCAAGTTTGAACTATAGCATTACTTTCACAATTGGAGAGAAATGTATAATTCAGGGTTTGGAACAGAAATCCTAGCTCCTGCCTCCAAGATTCCCACATTTATGGGCTGTTTATTCAAGCTGGCTTTTAGGCCTAACAGGAATTTGGACTCATCACCTTGTGGTTTTGCTTATCTCTGACACTGATGAAAATTAGTTATTCTGAAATGAAGATTACAACTTTAAAACATTTGCAGACCTTTTTAAGTCCTTTCTCTTGATACATTGCAAGCTCTCTGTACTTACTGTTCTTTCTGTTATTTTCTCTCTCTTCAAAGAATGACCTGAATTCAGAACTTAATGGAGAAATAGTCTCAGACTAGAACATCATGTAAACCTCCACTGAGACACCATGCTGAACATTGTGGTTAAAGACGTCCACACCCAATGCACTGAGCACTAGTAAATAGGCCATTAAGATTCCCAGTGAAGGCTTGCAAACAGTATAATGCAACTATACCTTGTATTACATTGATCAGCTGCAGTGAGGCTGCTACTGTTGCAGGATAAAGAAAAATCTACCCAGTTTTTTGAAATAAGAACTTTGTATGGCCTAAGAGATATTAATTACCGTGTTTATTATATTAGTCACTTCTAATTAAGCTGACATACAAGAACTGTTTTTTTATGTTCAGCTATTGTCTAGGCTAGAAAATACACTAAGCAAATTTCTGCAATCTCTTCCTTTACAACACAAACTGATATGGCCTTCCTAAAATTCAATGAGACTTTGCAAATTTACAGTGGGGGAAGACACATGCCATTTAAATGCAGATTTCCTTATTTGCAATCTCATGTACAATGAATCTTTTGCAAAGTTGCCTATAAGAGTGGAATTTACATAAGGCTTCCTTGCTGCTAACTGAGGAATCTTGAGTACTCAAATTATACATATTGTTAGTACTGTAAGTGCAGGCTGAATTGCATGGAGACAGGCAGTGTTCTTTGGGAATATGTTGGATTATCCCCAAGGGGCCTGCCTGTCAGCTGCTTTTCATCCGGATTTCCATCAGAGGAAGTCAACTTTTAGCACCTGCTCTCCTGAACTCAAGGATAAAAAGGAGCTTTGTGAATTTATTACTACTAAGCACTACAGCAATGTCCATGCATACTTGTCTCAGAGAACTGTCTCATAAGCTATGTGGTTTTGGTCCCCTTGCAGGTTGTACAACAGCACGGTACAAAAGCCAACACAACACATTATTAATCAGCCTCCTGAGTATGTGCTAACACTACATAAAGTGGGTTGGTGGGTGCAAGATCCGTCGTGCCTGCCCAGTCTGGGAACTACGTTCCCTGTGTGGTCAGAGAGGCAGAAAAGTCTTGTGTGGAGTCCCTGCAACTAATACCCTCCACAGAAATGAGTCTCCCAAGTTGCTCTGCTGTAAAACCACCTTTCTTTGTTCAGGCAATTCTGATTTTCACTGTTGCTATAAATATTATTCTCCTTTAACAAAAGCCTTTCTGCCAGCCGTGCTCCCAAATCTAGACCTTACAACACTTAGGATCAATAAAAGTCAGGAAATGAAGACATTGTCCTCATGCTTGCTATGACCTTGCTGGACAAGACACATTTTCATGTATTTTCAGTTGTCTTTACCTTTTGCCCCATTCCTGTCTGACTATGTAGACTGAAAGACTTTCTGTACTAGGATCATCCCCCTGTTTCTTCACAGTGATTGGAATTTCAGGTTGCTTCTTAAATATAAATACGTACTGGTATCAGACTCTATACAACTTTGGGCTGAATTTTAGGGTCCTGAACAGTATAAATTGGTATTAAAAGAGAAGCTGCAATAACAAAAATAGCTCTTAACAGACATTCTATTTAACTGAAAATATCAGTATTTTTAAGTTCCTTCATTTCCCATGAATCAGCTGATCAGTACTGGTAAATAAAACAATAGCACAGTGGTTGGGCTAATATAATTTAGGCATCTTCAAATAGATGAACAGTGTATACTACTGGAAAGGATTTAATAAATTACTAACTGCACCATGATAGAGTCATGCACTAGTCACAAAACCGAAAAGGCACTGATTAGACCAGGGTTCAACCCTAGACACTGTTTATGAGAGGAAATGCAAAATCATTTGAAATGCAAGGGGATTATAATGGAAATACTCTCAAAACCTTGTCCAAAGTAGCAGAAAACAGTGACAGTAGAGTACTAACTGGAGCCTGACAAGTGTAAAATACCCAGGTAAATGTTAGAAGATTGTAAAGTTGCTATAAGCTTGAGGCTTGCTAGCAGCCAGCTGATATTATACATGTTTAATAAATGTTATTCTGAGCCTGCTTCAAGGAGTACAGCAGGGAAAATCATATATTCAAATGGCAAGCTGGCCTGTGTACCTGCATAAGGTGAGGTACACAGAGATTATTTCATCCTCCGTGCCAACCACATTCCAGCTAGGTCTTTGGCTTCCCCTCTCTCTGTAAAATCAAGGACAGTGTTGCAAGCCCATCCTTTCACATGAACATATCAACTGGGAGGGCAGATAACAGAGGAAAGGCCAGCAAATTGGCTATATAGACAAGAATCTAACATCAGGTGACAGATCTGTAAAATTATTTGGATATTCTGTCCCCTCAGTTTAAAATCCAGAGATTCTTCATGTTTGCATAAGTCTCTACAATGATCACATTTGTTCATCTATGCACCAAATGCAGTGTTGAATCTATTACCTGGAGGGATGCTTACTGAAATAGTGAGACTTTCCCTGGGTGAAGCTACATGTACCTTCAGCACATGTATCATTACCAAAAGCCTAGCATAACCCCTTCCTAAATTGATAGACCTTCAAGCAACTTCTAGTCTCTCTGCCTTGCTTCATGTTTTAACACAGTGCTTGTCAAGCACATAAGCAAAACATACTGATTTATACTAAAAGTGATGGAAATCAATTTTCATCTTAGCATAATTTTTTGTGTCCTATTTTTTCACTTATTAATAAACCTGGCAAATACTTTTTTTTTTTTTCAGAACTAATATACAAGAAATCTTGTTATCACAGTTTTCATCCATCTACGCATACTGCTAGCAATAAAAGCTTCAACTGTCAGGGAAAGACAATCTGAACCTCTTGTATTAATGCACTGAATCTCACATTTTAAATAATGATTTTTCACCTTGGAAAACCTCAAGAAAGGAACTGCTAAAGTAGTTAATTTCACTCAGCTGAGGATGATAAGACACAGTGTCTATTTCCACATAAACTTAGAAGAATGAATCTCATTATTTTTGATGATGTAGCAAAGAAGTAATGACCCTATGGGATCTCATTACATGGCTGAAAAGTGAATTAACTTTGGCATAACTGTATAGAGTGAATTACTCTAATGAGCTGTTTCCTAACTCTTATGGGTGATCTCATACCAATGCTCTCATAATCTGGGAGTATGCATGACAGCATAAATTGATTTTGCTTTTCAAAATCCAAACGTCACTCTCAAAGCAAATCACAGAGACACTTTGTCACATGTATTGATCAGGGAAGCAGTCATTGTTGTAGGCAATGATGACATCTTCTGTGACAGTGATAAAATTGGTCCAAAACAAAGGTATTCATATATCACCATATAAATGCAAAGTTGAAGGTGGCCCCAATATGAAAGAGTAGCAGGAGCTACTGTTTTCCTCTGACTGATCACCTCTATTCACAGGACAGGCTGAGAGATCTGCAAAGCTATTCTGCCTGGAAACTTGTATGAAAGTGGTTTTGAAAATTAGCTGAAAAGTGGAAACATTTTACTTTTAGAAGAAAGGCTAGATTTTTCAACAGAGACATCCTCAGGACCTTCCATAAATCTTGTCTTCTGAGAGACTTGAAACAGTGGACACTCAAATTCATGAGTCATAAGTTAGAAGACTAAGGTCCATACCTCCTCTTTTTGTTGACTGACAAATATTTATCAGAATTTGAAATAATACTATCTATCATTTCTCATTCAGCGAAGATCAGAACAAGGCATTAACTCCTTATTGCTCTCCTCTGGGGTAAATAAGTTTCCATGCTGTATTTAAAGTTTCCTGCAATGTGGCTGACTTGAGTTTCTGCATAGTGCTAACACTCCTTGGAGTCTAGTCCCATGCTCACTCTGTTCAATGCTTCCAAGTCCTAGTGTCTCAATGTTACCTGCTAAATTTGCCTAATGCTAATTAAGGGTGTGAGGACAGTGATCAGACAAAGTAATTGATAACAGTTCTGCCATGCACCATGAGTATTTCAGGTTAACATGAGGGTAAACACGCAATGTCAACATGGGAATTTTTATCCTGCAGGATTAATAAACTTGCTTTAAATTGGTCACCACTGATGCGCAAAACAATGGAAATCTTAGACTGGCTGTGTAGCAGAGGTGAGCACTGAACACACATCCATGGCCATGCTGATCCTATTGCTGGAGCTCTTCCCCTTTCAGGTCACGTTGCTTTGAACAGTTGGTTATTACAATATCCATGGTAGAGATTAGGATCTTTCTGGAGGTTAGTTTTCCAGCACCTGTAAAAAGACTAACTGTTGGGTGACAATCTGTCAGATTTTTTTAAGCAATCTAACACTAAAGGGCAAAAATCCTGTGTGTGACAGCAGTAGCAGCAGCAGTTCTGCCAGGCATCTAGTACAGCAGATGGGTTGTGAGGTACTACAGCACCATATGTAGTCTGCCACACAAACTCTGCAAGAGGAGATGATATCCAAAACCAAACGTAAATAAAAATGTGGATGAAGTAGAGCTACTGTGTGTCCATAGCTGCCTGTCCTATGCACAGTGCTGGAAAGGGCAGGAGGTGTTGGTCAGCCATAGTCAGCCCACACTTCACTTGTCAAGGAATGAAGCAATTTTTATCCTTCTTTCATCAAAGAAGATCTGGACCAGAGAGCAAGAAAACGGCAAACCCAAGAGAAGACTGTGACTAAGATGAGTACAGAACCTCCTTCTGCACCCCTGAGAGTCCCTCAGCCCTCACACTCAACAAGATGACAAAATTTACTGAGTATAATCTGTGCTGAAAACTTAACAGAATAAGACACAGGGAGAAATGGTGCCTCTGCGTGCTCGGCTTTGTATGGTGCTGAATTCTTTTTTGGGCAGTTTGGAGCACTGTCCTTGTACCTTGAGACTTCCCAGCTGTAAGTAGTGATGGGCACACCAGTGTGAGCCTCCTGAGAGCCAGGCAGTGCTGTTGTGACTTCCACCACTTCTCCTGACATGTTTGTTAGCTGCCCTGAGGTTACAGCAGACGGTGATTGACTGACTCCAACACCTCTGACCAGATGGCACAGTGACTCGTGCCCAAGTGTCATGGAAAAGCACAGGCTGCCTAGTGGTGTTCCATGACTACATAAGAATAAAATACACTGATTAATACTTGAAAAGATAAAAGCTCACTCAGCTCAGGATTTTGCCTGCAGAGGCCATGAGAAGATACCAAAGGAAGTATACCACTGGGCAAACCTGTTAGATATACTTCCTCTTCACCAAAATTTGGTGATTTCTATTCTCAAGCTCCCCATGTTCTACACCTTGCTGTAACATGTTGTACGGGGAAACCCATGGGTCAGGCAAAGTAATGCCAATGACAGTCTGGCAGTGCAATACTGGCATAAAGTGTTTGATCCCAATGTGGTAACCTCGTGCTTGTGCAATTCACTCATGGTACAGAGGGCTTTACCAAAACTGAGGTGTCACAGATCAGTCCCTTCAACAGAGCTGTCAGGAATTGCCATGTTGACAACTGTAGCAGCATCAGCATCACACACAAGAAGGTAGCAAACCAGTATGGCCATGGTTGCTGAATTGCTCACTATAGGTTCACACATGCCCCTTGCTTTTTAAGGGTGGAAAGAAGAGCTGTTAGACAGCTAGTTGCAAATATAGACAATAAGAAGACTGTGAAGAAGTAATGTACATTATTTGAGCAGTCCAGGTTTGAAACACTAGTCTTTTTCACAGCACTGTGCTTACCTGCCTGGGAACAATAAAACTGGTAGCAGTCATTTGAAATAGCAAGGAGCAGCTGTTTGCACTATTGACATGCATAAATCTCAAACCGTTTGTAATAGCAGCAAACTCTACCTGAGCTACAGCTGATCTCTACTGATAAACTCTGCTTTCCTTTTTGGTCAATCTCCCTGCTCCTGGAATATTTCCAACAAGGTCCTCTTCTTGAGGAAAGCAGTGAGACACACTGTCATAAATTCACTGAAGCAGATTATCCTAAAGATGGCAAAAGATGATTTGGCACCTCAAGTACCACAAAGGATAGTAAAACACATGGCAGAGACTTTTGCCTGAACTATCTGTTTCTGTTCTGTAATAACGATACCTTTGCAAGTGCCATAAACTACAGTAGCACGTTGGTGGCTGTTGCACTGCCCCACTGGGGAGGCCATCTGAATTTCTTTCAGGGAAAGCAGTCATCAAGACTGATGTTTCAGAAATCATTCACACTAGTCTCATTAAGTTGACTCAGACTATGAAAAATGGACAATTCATCTTATTCTTTTCTTGTTACCTAACACTGCAAAGCTCTATCACTTTAACCCCTTTCTGAAGCATCCCTTTAGTCTTTCTGGTTCCTAATAATTTTCCTCCCACTCTTCTCCTTTCACCCATTCTTCTGTCACACAGGTGTCACTTTCTCTTCTTGTTCCACCAACGGGGGTTGTAGAATAGAAGTACACTAGATCAGAGACTTTGTTTTCTAATTTACAGGTGTCCAAAACTGAGCAAACCCAGCCGAAACCTTTGAGTGCTACCACACTATAAAGTACACAAGTGAAACCACTATTTGACATTCAAGAGACGCATGGCAGCACAGATTAAACCACTGAGATAGAAACACATGTTTTTTAAGAGCAGAAGGACTCTTCTAATCATGCTTGACCTCCTTTCTGTACAAGCTGTAAAATATCACCCAGTCAGTTCCACATTCAGCCCATCATTGTTGTGTGAGAACCAGAACATTTCCTTCAGAAACTTAGCTAGGCACCAAATTACCTCTGGGGAAGCACCTACCACAAAGCTATGTGAGGCTGCATTTTTCACTTGTCAGGTTATATGGCTACCTCCACAAATACTGATGATTAAACATACTGTGCTGAGTGCCACCTTCCTATTTTCTCCTTACTGCCTCCGCCATACCAGGATTTGAATGGAGAAGAGAGGCATTCATTAACCTCCATGTCTAATTCCTCAAGCGAGAAATGACAGCATGATACAAAGGCACAGGGACAGAGTATACAGTGTCGGCCAAGCATTTGGGAACTTCTCAGGTTCGTTATTTCCTCAGTTTCAAAGCACAGCTGTGCTTTACACACAAATGGGCTAGATGATTGCAAGGAGAATCACTGATTTAGGACGGCAATGCAAACATTCATGACATTTCAATATTATCCAGTAAAGGCTTGTAACCCTTCCATTTGATGGAGAAGTGGGTATTAATGAGAACTCACACATTAAAACCCTTCTGGGGTAAAGAGAGGAAGCAACATATTTCTATGGTTTTATATTATATGTAACAAATTAGTTCATTACTGTGCTTCAGAGACTGATTAAATCTCCCCCTCAGTGCTGCTCTGCCCATTCATCTTTTGCTGATGCCCAAGTGGCCACTGTGAAGGTGATGTTGATTAATACAACAGAATATTCAGCACTGGAAATGGAAAAAATACCAGAGATGATGTACCTTCTACCTTTCTAAACCCTTGCTGCCATCCAGCTCAACTTATCTCCTTCCTTTCCTCATTCTCACCCACAGGTTTCTTTGGCATGCTTTGACTCCAATTTATGTTTTCTCTTGCTCTGAGGGTAGTGGGCCTTCCTTCTAGAGAAGCTTGGTGATATAACAGAATGAACAGAAAGCCTGACTGGCTTTGCCCATACGTTAAATTGAAGGTCTACATTGCCAGTGTGCATCACATGTGATAGAAAATCACACTGACAATGAGGAACCTAAAATACTTCAATCCCCCCATACCATGTGCAGGTGGATTGTGTGGCTGTACCCACAGCATGCTGACACAGGCACACTCAGCATGTGGGTTCCTGTGGATCATAGCAGCTGACCTTTGACTATGACATGTTTCTCTGTAAAAGTTAGTGAGTTTAGTGGAGCTTGATTTTGCTGAATGCCCTGCCAGACTGTGAGCAGGGCTAAGATTTCTGTCTTTTGCTCACCTCTGTTTAGCTAGGATGTGGTTTCTAGCAATGTTCCTTTTCTGTACAGCACCCTGCATATTAGGGTAGTGATCTTGGTCGACACCCTCACTGCCCCTGTAATACAGACAGAAAAATTCTATCAACAGGAGGAACATTAAAGAAGGAAGAAAAAAAGTTAAAAACATAACAGTGCTCACTTGACAGATTCAGCCCATGCAGCACTGAGACGCAGCATGTATTTCTACTCCATGTAACAGCTTGCATATAGCTATAGAAAAGCCATGTAAATGGTCTCAAAAATGGAAATGCTGAAAAAGTCTGTTCCATGCCAAATATCAGGCTATTGTTAATCATGGATAATATCACACCTTCTCACATTTAGTCCTACTGAGATCTTTCCCTAACAAATACTGGCTCTAACAGTGTTTTCTTCCATGTAATCCTGGGAAAATTCTGCACTCATATTTTTCCCATGCTTTTAGTTCTTCAGTCTGCAATAAGTTCTTCATGACATGCCAGAGGAAACCTTTTCTCACACACAGTTTGATGGATCCTCAGTGAAGTTTAAGTAGCCTGAGTGCCTTTCAGCCATACTTTGGTAAAACCTGTTCACAGAGACAATGTGTTCTCTCAGAGTAGCAACCAGACAGAGATCAGGCTTCACAAGCTTTGCTGGCCATCGAGTATACTACACAGGAACTGAACATTGAGAAAACAGAACCATTGGTAAAGATGTCAAAGTGCTTCAGGAAACTGGTGAGACTCAACCTCCTGAATCATTTAGACCTTCATTATACACATAGAGATGAATCATCCAAGGATCTCTCAGTACTTTATGCAGAGAGACAAACTCAGTTCGTTTACTTTGGCAGAGCTCCAAAGCAACAGAAGCACAGGGTAATCTAGATGAGTGGCACCACACAGGAGACCACATGGGGTTTTCCCCCAGCTTTTCCACTGCCTTGATATTGCCTTTAAAGAACCTATAATGCTATGTGGAAAACCTTTCTGCAAACGAGGTGGAATAATGTGAAAAAAACAAAAACAAAAGAGAACTTGCCAAGTCAGATGAGAACTTGTTCTAAAATATCAAAAATTTATTTTGGTTGTAGTTATGAAGCTTATTTAGCCTTTTAGTCTCTATTAATTATTCTTCTTTGTTCAGGCTCATTATAATATATCCAGATGATGCTGCTATTCTCAGTAGCCTAAGGAGGCTAATTTAACATGAAATGCTATACTGTCAGGCATGTTTAAAGAGTTGGCCTGTATTTGTTTTTCTTTAGTTTCATTCTTTAGTTTCAAGCTATCTCCTGGTACATTTCACAAAACTTTTCTCCACCTTTCTTTGAGCTCACAGTCCTCAAAGGTCTAGATCTCTTTAAATCTTTTATCTTTCATTGTAAGTGAATCACCTCATTATTTCAGCTGGTTCATTTTTAACTCCCTCCAATTTATGTGTCATGTAGTCTGTTGCTCCTCTGACCGAAACAGAACATGCCTAAACTTAGTACTACTGCAACAGTGATACTATTGGTCTGCTCTGTGACATGTTCTTTTTGCAGCTTTTTTTTTAGCCTTTTCAAACTGACTTGTGAAACAATCATTTGCTGATTCACTTCTTCAGCAGTAATCAGTAGTCCTGCCTATCTTAATCACCCAGCATGCAGTGTGTGCCTGAGGATTTGTTCCAACTGATTAAGATGATTTCCCAAGATTGCCCCAAATGTTCCTCATTTGATTTACACCTCTCTTCATTTTCCTTATTGTCTTCAAAATTACAAAGGTCTAACACAGGTTTTGTTGTTGATTTTGTTTTGTTGTTGTTGTTTTTTATTTTTTTATTTTTAAAGGATATTATGCTGAGAACTTCTTATTGTCTTAATGTTTCTAATGCTCAAGGATGTTCGTAATTTGCATGTATATAAATAGAAATTTCTGGCTCTCTTGTACTTTTTTGCTGTTATTTGCCCTATATAAATCATTAACAGTAGCAAAGTCAGTAATGTACTTAATGATACTTTTAATACTTTACTGAATTGAAGACCAAATTTAATAGCAACCCTATTCCTTTGTCACAAAGAAATTTTTCCTCTAGAAAGATGATGGACAAACTTTCTGATGTGCTATTCAATAACTCCACTGGTCACAAGGCTTCTGTATGATCATAAACCTAGAGCAGGAAAATCATCCAAGTTACTCTGAAGGACTGGTAGAATAGTGAGAAATGAAAGTATCATGGCAGAGATAAAAGGACTGGATAGGTGCAGTTATAATAGCTGGGATAAAATTAAAAGTGTTAGCAAATTTTGTGCTTCAGGTTATGAAGTGAACACCAGCTGAATTCAGGAGTAAATGCTTCCTCTGAACAACTTATACCCCAGGGCACAAATAGTGATTGACCTTTTAATTTTATTCTGATCGGAATAATTGCTGACATGGCTGCATTTTTTTCATCTTCCTTTGCTGCAAATGGCATTCACCATTCTCAGAGATCAAATGTTTTGATAGGCTCTGCATTCCTGTGTGAAGACAACTGATTTTAGCCTGGTCCTGCCTGAAGAAAAGCCTGGTGACAGTTCTCAGCAGCAAGGACACTGCTCTATAAGTTTGCCAAATAGTGCGGTACCCAAACTTCAGAATTCATCCGTAGGGGGTCAATTATCTGAACAAAATCTGGGGGATTTAGATATGGGCATTTTAGAAGTATCTTGATGTCTCCTTTTCACCTCATTTCAAGTGTGCTTTCAGAAATGTGAAAGATTTAGGAATCTTCAAGTTCCTCTAGAGTAAGCAGTTTTACCAAAGCAGGATTATATATTCGGCAAATGCAAACCAGCAGAGATTCACTGAGCTGAACGTGACAGAAGCAGGTGACTTTGTCAGAGCCACTCTATCTTATGTCTCCTGAAGTTCTAACCCTCCACAGAATGGATAAAGTGAAGGTTCTTCACTTGCTTGTATATCAAGTCCCATTTTTCTGCTGACTAGTACAGAATGCACAGAGGCACAAAAGGCATCCAGAGTATCTTGCCAAAGTCCAGTACTCTTTGTCCATTTTTCAGAATGAGTGGTAAAATTTGAAGGCCTGAGTTGGTAAAGAGATATTCTCAAAAGCATTTGAAGAAAGATATCAAAATCTGAGAACAACAACCAACTTTAGAAGCAGCAGCTATGGTAATTAGAAGGAACCACAAATGATAAGTAAGAAATGCACACACATATGCTTTGATATTTCCTTAGCAATCATAGTGTGAGGCTGAAAGTTCAGAACATATGACTGAGTGGTTGATATTTGCTCTCTCCACACCATCATGATTGTATTGTCTGTGCAGACAGCCAGTTCCCTATACTGAACTTAAATCCATTGCAACTTAAATGTCCTGACTAGTTTGGTCTAGCCTTCATAGATTAAAAACTATAAATGTCATGTCAAAAGATATGATCCACCCCCTTGTAAAAACAAAATACCAGCAAGAAGAGTAGAATGGCTCTTCCAGGATCCAATCATTTCACTGCTGGTCATGCACCTGGGCATCCTTAGCTCCAGTTGGTTCACTTCATTCCATGATTAGAGATCAGGTCTCTCAGCCGCCACCATGCTGAAGGAATTGTATGATATAACCCTAAAAAGAGCCACAACAGACCAAGATGAATGGAGTCTGTGAACTACTACTTGGCCACCTGGGGTCTAAATAGAAAAGCCCTATCAAAAGGTATGTAGCAAAATTATTATTATTAGCCCATCATCCAAATAGGAAACTAGAGTAAGGTTCTAGCTCTTGGGAATGCCAAGATTGTATCCTCTAGTACCTATTTTGAAGCTCATTAGTCTAGTCAGAGACTAGCCCGAGCTGACACAGCTATGGAGCTCTCTGGACCTGATGTAGAATTTAAACACAGCACTTTACAGGGTTGATGAAGCCTCTGTAACAAATTGAAAGACAAACTCCTCTAAGAGTAATGTTAATCTCACAAAAATGGTGGGACATGATCCACAAATTGAGTGTTTCTAATAAATTTGGGGCTCAATCACTTCTGGGCTACAGCTTTCAGACATGTGCTCTGCAAAGCAGTATCAAAGTGTCTAAGGTAAACATTAAAAAATAATTAAGAAAATCTTGCTGTGCATGTGAACTTTCATGTTCCTATTGTCTATGTGAGGGAGCTATTCAATCTGCTTCACGTTCAGTTCTTGTGTCACAAGCATTTTCTTGTGAAGAGAACTAAGCCTGAAGGAGCCAAAGGAAACATTACAAAATCCATTTCAGCGTAAAAGAATTAAAATGTAATATAGCCCCCAAATCAAATATTTTCAGCTACCTGTATTTGG
Organism: Eurystomus gularis; assembly: GCA_013400335.1. Taxonomy (NCBI): domain Eukaryota; kingdom Metazoa; phylum Chordata; class Aves; order Coraciiformes; family Coraciidae; genus Eurystomus; species Eurystomus gularis. Next base: position 170,929 of record VZZY01022084.1, on the reverse strand, counting down.
TTTTTGTCTACCTTAAGTAATAATGAATAAATAAAAAAAATTAGGCAGGAATCATACCTTTTCTCAAAAGAAAAGAATAAAAGTCTTCCACTGTGCTGATGTAACTAAGAAACACAAAATTGATGTAAAGGAGCAGCAGCCACTATTTATTTTCTTCTAGAGAGATATTTTCTTGTGACAGAAGCCAATTAGTGTTGTTCTCTGAAGAAACATGAAAACATCAGAAAGAACAATTTTTGTCTGAAAAGAAACAAGCACTGTGGAAATATTTTTGATCTAGAAAGACATCTTAATGTGCCTTCAAAAATGGAGAGAGAGGGGGAGAGACAAAAAAAGAGATTGCTGTGATTTTCCAGACAAATATAATGCAACTTTACTCTCAAAATGCTGGAGTTCTGATTTCTTTCATCAATATAATCTACTGAAAATGTTCTGTTTCAGACACTGTCTCACTGCCAAAATTTTCCAACTTAATTATTTCCTTTAAACAGTAAAGAAAAGATGCTTCTAAAGCATATTTCAAAAATATTATTGCTGCCCGTTGGGATCAGGAGTTCATGTAGGAAGAAGAATTAATTTTCCTCCAATGTCTTTCTAGTTCTTGCAGGAAGATTGTTACTTCTCATTTTGAAGTTACGTTTTTCCTCTTCTGTGATGCACCTTCCTCTCTCCTCAGAAGACTAATGTTTGCATCATTAGAGTGGCCTTGAAGATAAATGTGACATTGCTCTGGGAAAACCTTTAGATCTTGCCTTGGGAAATGTGCTGTTGCTCTACCAAACTATGTACCTGCCCTTGTGCAAACATCTATTATGGCCTGATTGAGTCAGGCACTGCTGCTACTGTATCAGCCCTCAAGTAGCTGAATGAATATCAGAACAATGAGCGTATCTGTGCAAATAAGCATTTGAATTGATGTTTGAACATGCAAAAAACTGAAACCAGATTTTGCAAACTAAGCCACAAGGACCATTGGAGATGTATGGCACCGGTGCCATGGTTCCTCTGTGGACCTCTGCATCACTACAGACACCAGCTAACAGGGCAGATGGAAAATGGAGACTGGTGACATGAAAGAAGGCATCACATCTTCACAATTTCCACAAACACCCAGAGGTCATTCTTAGTGTCCAGGGACAAATTCCAATTTGGATAACTTGCCAAGTGCTGTCCAAAAGGAAGAAATACCAAGGAAATAATGTAAACAAGATTGTTTGGCTAGCTGAGCAGGCAGCTTTTTGAGAGAAAGTCCTAATTATCATGAAATACCACAATTTATTTGGTAAAGCAGATGACAGTCAGAAAAGCATAAAGAAGGCATGAAATCCTCTGGGTATTTACCTGCAGAAGAGGATAGACAGAAAACTCCAGAAGGTTTCAAGTGATGAAGCTGGCATGTCTGAGGGAATTAGCACCCAGCATCTGAAAATTATAAACCTAGTTCTGAAACATAGGAGCTGGCTGTATGTATTCCTTCCACTATACTGCTAAGAGAGAATAAAAATATAAGTTAATCTTCTTGTTACTGGTTAATTTGGACCTTTTTTTTTTAAATGATGATTTTGTTTGCTTATCTAGATATTTGAACTCTATTAACCACCCTCATTTTTTTGGCAACAAGGAAGGTGTCCTGATTTATTTGCACAGATATCTAGTTCATTGCTGAATTCCTTTACTTTGGAAAGAATTGGTCTTAAAAAACAGATTGTGTCAGTAAGAGAAACCTTGTACTTTTGTTTCTTCTTTAACCATATGAATGTGTCCAATTTAGTGCTAGATTACTAGTAACCTTTTTGAGCTTCCCTCTTTCTTAAAAGTCTTTGGCTTTTAAAAATTCATGTGAATATATGCTAAGATACTTGCAGCATAAAAGGTATCAGACCTATGGCAGTACTGCCAGATCAACACACCTGAATAAAACCAGCATAAAAGTAGCTAAAGCCAAACAAGACCAATGGCTTCCTTGCTGCCACACAGAAGTCTTGACATCTGTGACACTGGTAATTTTATTCCAGAGACTGTTTATTCTCAGAGTTGTGTTTGTGACAAAATATCTTTTGGGCATCTCTCTAAAGGGGAGATCTGAAGTCCTGTGTAGAGAAAGATGCCTTTACAAGGAATGTCTCAGCTTTTGATCAAACTTAAATATACTTACAAGTACATCAGTATTATAGTTCAATTTTTTTTTCTTACACCTGTGCAAATGTAGTTAATCTAAAGAGAACATATAGCGAGTACCCTTCATGTAAATTCTTCACATCTGGTCTGATTTTGGTAGTATCATATTTCTATTTCAAAGTTCCCTGTTTGCTTGTCCAGCATGGACTATTATTCTGCAACCTCTCATCTGTAGTTGCGGTCCCTTTTCTGGCTTGCTTTGGTAACAATATTTTAGAAATGTTGAGGCCTTTCCAATGCCATAAAACAAAGGTCATGGGAAAAAAAACTCTCGTGCTTGAGAGTAAAACCAGCAAAGTATAAGCCGGGCCAGAGATAATATCTCTGAATGATTAAGGGAGCAGATTAAACACACATGACTGTCCAGACACATTTACACATAGGGCAGTCCTTCAGTGGGCTATGAATTGATACATCTTCAAAAAATATTTTCTCTGTGCCCAAAACCACTAACAAGACACGTAAGAGAGACATGCTTAGCCGTGTGTTAGGTTCTCAGTTTGTGTGACTACTATCCCAAGATACCCAATTTAGTTAATATAGCTGGACAAGCTTCTCCAGACAGAACATCAGAGCGGGTGCTGAAGAGATGGCAGCAGAGTATTTCTCGTCATGTTAAGGGAGAGCTGGATCATAGCAGTTTAATACGTTATACCTAACTATAAAGTCTCTGCATCTGCTTGGTGCAATCAGGGAGTGAAAGCATATCTCTGTGCCATGAGATGCTGAGCACATTAAGGCACCCAAGCCATTACCTCTGGTACTAAACAAAATGACAATGCAATAAAAGCAAATGAAAGGAGAGGCAGAAACAGTAAGGCAAGAGAAAACAAGCCAAGATACTACAAATGTAAACACTTCTCAGACCTTCTGTGATATTCTTCATGTATATTCTGCACTTGTTCAACTGTGTTGTTCCATTCATTAAAACCACATGGATCTTACAAAGAGCTTAAACAAGTCCAGCAGAAACATCCCGTGATTATTATATGGTGTGGTATAGAGCATATTGCAGAAATAAAGAGAGTTAAGGATAGCTTGTGCAGTGCACATTAGTCACAATAAAAGCCCATATAGATTCATAGAATGCAGGTTGGAAGGGACCTCAAGGATCACCTAGTCCAACCATAAGTGGTAAGTGAGATGGGTCAGAACCTTGTCAAGATGAGCCTTGAAACTGTCTAATGTAGGAGAATCCACCACTTCCCTTGGGAGACTATTCCAATGTTTAATTATTCTCATTGTAAAAAATGTTCTTCTAGACTCCAATTGGAATTTCCCCAGGAGCAGCTTGCAGCTTTTACCCCTTGTATTTTCCATGTGACTCCTTGTAAAAAGGGAGTCTCCTTCCTCCTGGTAGCCACCCTTCAAGAACTGGTACATTGTAATAAGGTCTCCTCTAAGCCTTCTCTTCTCAAGGCTGAATGTACTCATTTTTCTCAGCCTTTCTTCATACGGCAGGACTTCCAGTCCCCTGACCATTCTCCTGGCCCTTCTCTGGACCCTCTCCAGCTTGTCCACCTCTTTTTTGTATAGCGGAGACCAAAACTGAACACAGTACTCAATGTGTGGTCTGACCAACACCAAGTAAAATGGGAGAACGACTTCTTTATCTCTGCTGGTGATGCCCCTCAATACAACCCAGTATCCTGCCAGCCTTCTTTGCCACTGCAGTGCACTGATCACTCATGCTGAGCCTGTTGTCCACCAAGACCCGCAGGTCCCTCTCCACAGGGCTGCTCTCCAGCCAGCTGGATCCCAGTTTGACTGCGTTCCTGGCTTATATGTTCCCAGGTGCAAGACTTATGCCAGTTCAGCCATCATCGTTTTATGCTGTGATCAGTTGCCTTCACATGGGAGGACACCACCAAGAGAGCTCAGCAAGATGCAACCAGCCCCAAGAGAAGCCACACCCAACACGAAGCTCTTCTACCTAATCAGCTCTTGGTTGATACAATCCTGGCCTCACTCACCATGTCAACCATGACGACGTGGGTGAGGGCAGAGCCAGAGGTGGGCCAGGTTTTGCCTCTGGAAAGCTTACTGGTAACTTCCCATGGATGGCAACAGTTCCTGGAATAGACTTTTAGTGATGGGAACTACTGGGAAGACTTAACAAATAACAAATCTGGGCCTGTTGCTACTGGCTTCAGATTTCAGGGACTAGGTGATGCCCTGTTGCAAATAATCTTTTAGACTCTACTGGTGTTTTATTAGACTGGAGATTGAGAGGGCTTTTGGCTAAAGGTATCATATAGCTTTGCTGTATTACCACTTTGCTCTTTGAATTTCCTTGACTTGAGGGTAATTTTAGTTAAACAGCAGTTACTCAGGCTATCAAGGAAATTCAGATGGCTGTATTGAAGCTGTTTGAGATGCTGTATTGGTACTACTTTAAAATAGTGCCAGTAGTTGCAAGATCATATTTCTTCTTCTGAAGGTAACATTCTGCTTTATGGTTAGGGAATGTTCCACGTCACGGGCATCTAACTGAGACAACAAAAGCAGTTTAAAGAGGGTAAACCCCCCACATTCCTATTGTAATCCAGTGGAGTCAATTATTGCATTAATTTTAGTAGAACAAAAAAAATGCAGAGGACCAAAATAGTTGGATCAAATATCCTTTAAGCATGGTTGAACACTTAGAGTTGAAACTTTGGTCCTAGTTCCATGACAAGCGCTTCTTTTAATGACCTTCTATTTAAAGCAACAGGAAAAACATCCCTGGCAAACTAAAAAAATCTCAGAAAGTTAAAACACTTTAAGTAATAGGGAAAGCTTTCATTTTTAACACTAGCTATTCTTCCCTTTCTCTTTGGGTATAGAGAAATGTTTGTGATGCTGTCCCTTCTTTGTCTTTTCTGTTGGTAATGAAGGTGGCAATAATTATCCTCTTTCAAGACATCTTAGCCAAAATGAGCTGCTAAAGATGCTGCTGTTGATCTCTATTGTGAGTATAAATATGTTTTCTTGGAGACAAAAGCAAGACAAATACCCAGAGAGTGAGGAAGAAAGAACAACGGAGATAAATGTGCTGCTTCTGTTTCTGCATAAAGTGTCCATGTAAGTGAAAAAGTGCACATCCTTATCAGCTGCCTAGAGCCAGGAAAACATGTATCACTGACAGGCTCTTTAAGATACAGCTGCCTTCCTGGTCACAGGCTGAGAGCAGCATAGCCAAAGACACACTCGGTTTTGCTCAAACTATATTCTTTTCTTTAGTAAAAGGCAAAGAAGGAAGAAAAGAAACAGACTCAAGAACAGAAAGAGCACAAACTCAAAGGTGTGCAGCAGTGGGAAGATAAATAATCCTCCAGAGTGAGAAATACTAAATTTTGGGGGGCACACTTTGGTCAGGGTTTTTCTAAAGGTCAGAGAAATAAAGGCTGAGTAACACTCTCGTGGATGCTGTGGTCTCAAAAGCTTGCAAGGAAAAGAGAAAGGGTAGAGAAGGTTATTTATTTCTACCCATTTGTACTGTTGGTTTCAGCATCAAATTAAAAAATCTCAGAAGAAGTATTTTCTCCATCCTCTACTCAACTCAGATTTCTTTCTGATATTTCTGTTTAGTTCAGGGTTTGCCATTTATTTATCAGCAGGACCTAAGCTGAATAGTAAAATGATACCAGCAGATTTAGTGCTTGGTTATGTCCATCTTTCCACCTTTAATTTTAATCTAACTTTATAAATAATTTGCAATTGTACTTTTTTTATTTTGGTCAATATAAAGTGTTAAGTCTGTGCTCCGTTTCCAACCTTGAAAATAGACAGATTTCCTTTAAAAACTTTTACAAGGAGCTTTTACTTTTTCATTTTCAGTCCTTTCTTTACACTCATTACACTACAGAATAAAGCCTAAGTGATGCAATGCATTTAAACTGCACAACTACAGTTATTGATTTAGCATCCAAAAAGAATTCGTCATCAGATTTATATCTTTTCTTCCATTAATTAACTAATCTTCCACAACTATAGTCTCTAGAGACAAGCCTATGTGAAGAAATACATTCTCTATTAATTCTATATAGAAAATCAATGTAGTGTCCCAGAACTTAATGTTAAAGTTCATCTTACTCAAATATACACAAAATTCCATTCCTTTACATGCCACTATGGTATCTTATGCTGCAATCTCCAGTGACATGAAGAGAAGAGAAGCTGAATGGTACCTCAACCAGGTAGAGTTTAAATGCCCTCTCAGCACCCACAGTGGTTCTGTTCTTATGATCCTCTGCTGTCCTTTCTGACTTACTAGAGGTTGTCTGTGGGAATGTTAGTCTATGGCTGGAGTACCTTATCCCATGTGTTGGGAGCACAAAGTTCAGAAATGCACATTTCATCCATTATAACAATAACTGAACATGTCAGCGGAGACAAACACAAATGACCTTCGATAAATCAGTAGGGTCTCTGGGACCCATGAGCATCATTAACTGTCATGGCATTTATGGATGCTTTGCTGTACTGAAAAGCATGATAGTCTGTTGATTACATTTCCAATTATGAGTTTAGAAAACTAATTTATAGAAACTATGTTTGAAAATAATGCATCTGAGCATTTTTTCAGTAGTGCTGATGAAAGGACACTGCATGGAGTTATTCTAAACCAAGAAAAATAATTTGTCTTTATATCAGTTAAACAACCAGTTCTCTACAATCATATTTCAGACATTGGAAGAACGACTTCTTTATCTATCAGAGCCAGAGGTGGGCCAGGTTTTTAAGGCAGGCTTCCCTGCAATCCAACACCCCGATTTTGCTACCATGACTTCCAGTAGGTTCAAAAGGGTAAAGAGAGCTGGATTGTAGCTGCTCACACATAGAATAGCTTGGAGTCATCATAAAACTGCAGCCTGAGAAGCCTACCATTAAGCCTACCGTTAGCAGTATACTCAAGTACTTTGCTAAGTATTCAGTCTCTTTAGACCTGTTTTCTTCAGGCTTATCTCTCTTCCTGCCCTTTCTGCTTCTTTCCCAGAAGCCCTTAAGTAAGATGTCAAAACAAACAGTACTCAAGTGGGAGACAAACATTTGATTGTGTGATGTTAAAGTGAGTTTCAGATGAGGCTAAACTATCCCACAATGCCCCAGAATACATCTCAATTCACCTAGGGAGAAATCTTCCATGAAAATGAAATAGCAACCTAAATCTACAGAGAGTTGTTAAATCACTTCCATATTGCAGCTGATATTACTGTCTTTAGAAAAGCTCCACAAAGGCCTTCAGACAAGTATGAGGAAAGTAAGCTGAGATATAATCATTACGTTATTCGTGCAGAAGTCTAAGGTCATGCTGAAGTGTTTTCCTATTTTTCTGGTTTTCATGTTTGTGAAAAATCAATATTCCTGTCATGCTATATTGTACATTGAGTTGTATAGCAGTAGCTTTGCACTGCATGTACCTGACACTCTTTGAAGCTGTTGGAGGCTTGGACAGAATTCAAAATAGTGACAGATTCTGCTAAAAATACTGAACAGAAACTTCAAAGCAGATCTACTTTCTTCAGTTGAAAGCAGGAGACTTATTCCCTTCTTGCGGGGGGATGGGCTAGGGTCAGGCCTTTAGAAGGACAACAAATTGAGCCAGTTGAAGCATCATGTTCTGACCAGGCAATAGCAAGTGAGCTGATTGCTGCAGTGGAGCTGGAGAGCATTTGAGAGATTGGACTGACCTGGTGAAGAGTGAGTGACTCACATCATTGTAAAAGAGAGTGGGTCTTACCAAGACCAAAAGTAGTCTTGCCATATTCATGAGAGCAAAACAGCAAGACAGAAAAGAAAATAAGTGTTTGCACATGAAAATTGCCAGCAGTCTGCACATCCTTGAATGTACAGAATCAGTGACCAAGCTGGTATTTCTATTATGAGTTTAACTGTTGCAATATTATCACCAAGTCCTGCTGAAACAAAAGAGTAGTGTAGTTTTCAAATTACATGTCAAAACAATCTGGAAAATGTCACCTTTCCTTCCTAATCATTTATTGTGCCTCCCTTGGTCCCCATGCAATATATGACCAGAATAAAAACTTAAGAGTGAAAGCATTTTCTCACTCAAAGTAAACTTACCAGATTTTGAAACTTTTCTTTCTTCCATACGAGAATACAAGAGAAAAGACATGACAATTTTCACAAATTGAAAATTTCTCAAAAGCTAGACCAAATTTTGCCTAATTTCATACTTTGGTTTCCCTTTCACCAGAAATGAAGCTATTTCTGCAAATGAAAAGAAATTTTAAAACAAAACGCAAAGCAGAATATTCTTCCAGAGTACAAGAAAATCTTTGGTTGTACAAGAAAATCTTTCCTGTGTATTAAAATCAAGCTTTAGAACATTTCCAAATAAGCTTATTGAAGTAACTGGCATGTGAAATTGAAGGCAAGGTGCGTCAAGATCAGCTGCAATTTGGTCACAAAATGGGACTTTTCAACTGAAAGCCACAGTCAACTGAGTATAGGGTGAATTTTTCACTTTGAGGGTGGTGGGATGCTGCAACAGGTTTCCCAGAGGGGCGACAGAGATGCCTGTCTACCACTGGAGAGTCCAACAGAGGCCTATAGGGATGGTTAAGGGACTAGAACATCTCTCATATGAGGAAAGACTGAGATCCCTGGGGCTGTTTAGCCTGGAGAAGAGAAGGTTGAGAGGGGATCGAATCAAGGTTTATAGATACCTGAAGGGTGAGTGTCAGGAAGATGGAGCAATCAGTCCTGTTTCAATGGTACCTAGCGACATGACAAGGGGAAACAGACATAAAGTAGAACACAGGAAGTTCCACCTCAACATGAGGAGAAACTTCTTTACTGTGAGTGTAACAGAGTACTGGAATAGGATGACCATGGAGGTTGTGGAGACTTTCAAGAACTGTCTGGATGCGTTCCTGTGTGACCTTGCCTAGATGAACCTGCTTTGGCAGGGGGCTTGGACTAGATGATCTCTAGAGGTCCTTTCCAACCCCTACCATTCTGTGATTCTGTAATTCTGTTGTGGATCCTCCCTCCCTGGAGGTGTTCAAGGCCCAGTTGGACTGGGCTCTGAGTAACTTGGTCTAGTGGGAGGTGTCTCTGCCATGGCAGGGGGGTTGGAACTAGATGATCTTTGAGGTCCCTTCCAATCCAAACTATTCCATGATTCTGTATCTTGACAGGTCAGTCAGAGAATGACTATGAGTGCTGAACTGATGCCACTGTGAGAAAGGTTGATGCAAACCTACAAGCTATTCTGCAGCCCAACATGTATGATAATGTGCAGAGGTTCTTTCTAGTGTCCTCCATGCCAGGCATCTACCAACTGGTTGCCTGTGCTGGAAAAGGACTCAGTGGCATAAGTAGATCCAATTCCAGAGTTACACAGCAAAATTTATCAAATTAATTTTCAAATGGAAAATGTGTTGACTTCAGCCCTTTTCTGGAGCACATCAAATTTCAGCAAAAGCAGTATTTTCCAATATACAAATACCCTCAAATCCCAGTTCAACTCGCATATAAAGGTCTGAGGTACTACTGTCCTTTGAAGCTATACTAATTTGCTTTAGCTAGGCATTGTGCCATGTCTTCATCAACTCAGTCTTAGTTGATTAATCTTTCTTATTACATGGGAAAGTGAGCTTGAAAAATGAGAAAGATCTGAAAGAGCATGGCACCTTATTAATTAAAAAAGGACATCCACAGATCAGAAGGCAAAAGAATTTTATTGCAGTCCCTGCAGCAGTGACTACAAATTACTAAAGCATGTGTTACCATGAAATTTTAGCTCTGAGTTTCTGTTCTAACAACCAACCTATGATTTAACCTTCTAGTCAGAGCTCCTAGTAATTGTGTGCTACCCTGATTTGTGCAACACCACAGCTGAGGATGTGGGAGGTAAGTGTCCTCAAATGCCTTGGTACGAAATTACACCTACTATAAACACAACTGACAGCATTGGGAGTAAATTTTCTGTGGAAACCCATTATCCATTATAAATTATTCAGAATTTTGGCCAGTGTTTGGAGATAAAACTTCACACATTATGTCCTTCTGTTTGCCCATCCAAGACTGACAGACTGCAGGTAATTTCAATCAAAATGATTTTGTCAGTGCTGAAATCATGGTGAGGGGAAAATGCATTACACTGCTTTGATTGTGAAGAGACCTGGCCTTCATTGTAGGATTATGGGTCATGTGACCCATAGACATTGGACTAGTGCCCCTATGTAGCAAAATTATGTTACTTTTTTTGAAAATGCTAAGATGAACACTAAAAGTCAGGGAAACAATGGCATCAACAGACCTGAGCCAATACATTAAAGATTCCACCTTCATTTGTCCTCTCTCCTTTCAGACTGGCAAAATGACATAACTGCAGTTTCTGCATACATCTGTTCACTTGGCTTATCTGATAAGTGTGTTCAAGCAAGGCTATGAAACTTGCAGACATGATACTGTATTTTTTGCTTTGGAAACAGATCTTAAGTAAATTGCCCTGATCACATAGACTTCAAGTGAATTCCTTCAATAGCTAGGAGTGCTAAACAGATATGTTCACATATCGTTTTAGGCAAACAGCAAAGACATGTAGAAAAAAAGAAATCTGAGGCCAATTTGAAGGGAACAAACCTTAGACACCTAAAAGTGTCTAAGATCCTCTTCTCTGCTTGTTGCCTGAAAGAAATCAGCTGTGAAATAGCCGTGGAAGGGAAAAGTTTGCTGGCTGGCTTCTACAGAAAACTTACTAAGTGCACAAGAAGAAATAACTTCATTCTGCAGAAAGACTACGAATTTCTGCAGAAGGCCTGCTTGCCCACATAAGAGGGCTTCTTAATAAACTACTGAAATTAAATGCAAAAAGTAAACACTCTAGAAGCGAGGAAAGAACTATAGGCAACAGGAATATGAAAGTACTGCTTTGGCAGAGCTGAAAAGAAGTCCAAAACCCAGCTGGAGATAAAACTAGTAAAGGATGTCCAGAGCAATAAGAAGAGATTGAACAGATATAATAGTTTCAAAAGAACTTCTGGGAAATGTTGAGTCTGCTGCTGGATGGGGAGACAGCATAATGATGGATGACACAGGAAAGGCTGAAGTGCTCCTTGCCTTTCTTGTCTTGACGTTCACAGACAAACCCTGCTCCTGTACTTAAACGTATATCAGCACAGCCTAGAAAGAGGGAAACAGCCACCCCTGTGTTAGTGGCAGGTTTTTTTCTCCATAGTCATTACTTCTCTAGGCAATTTTGCCTGCAAGGACAGGAAAAGTGGAAAGAGAAAAGGATAAAGCATCCCACAAGCATTAGTTACACTGAGCTGTTCAAGTCTTATTCCTGTGTGTGGCATAGCATGTATAGGGATAGTGCATTTGTACTGCCCATGGAGCATTTGTGTGCCCAGCCTGAAGGGCTGAGATAGCACAGATGCGGTGCTGTGTGCTCAAAGAAATGCTTGTATCTTCCTTTCTCCCTTGTCTCTTCTGGTCATAACTCCCCCCTTCTCAAAATTAACATTTGAATTGGAAGTTCAGAAGGTGTCAGGGCTAATGGGGGTTACTCATGCAAATCAAAGGCCAAAGAAACACCTAGTAATCTGCCCAGAGTCATAATGTCTGCATTAATAAAAAAGCTAGCTAAAACCCAATGATTAAGTCATTAGTTAGGAAAGCCATTCATGTTCTGTCAAATTCTTTTCTGTGCTTGGAGAACAATGTGCTACTCTGAATCATAATGATGTAAAAATATCCATTTTGAAATCCACATTTTTGTTTTAATGTGGCATTTGCAATGACAAAGCTAGCAGTGTATTTCCTAAATATACAACACAGCAGTTCTGCACTTTCACCTTAAAAATCTCACTGCAAAAACATCCTGTGTACAATTCAAACTCCAGATTTTAATGGACCATAGTGTTATTTTGGTAAGGAGCTGTTAGGAAAAGTGAAGAGATGGTTTCTCTACTGGAGAGAGGGAGGTAGGGAAGCTTCTTTCGTGAGAAGCGAAAGCTCTGAGCAAGAAGATGGGAATGGTGATTTGCTGTTTGGCAGCTGATTATATGAAAGGTTTTAGAAAGAAGCAAGAAGATTTCCTCCTTTCGCAAGAGCACTTTCACTGCAGGAGGACTACTAAAGACAACATTTTTTGCAGTAGACTTCCCTGACTCACAAAGGTGTCCAGTTATTCTGTTCTGTTGGCTCTATGTCCTTCCTGCTGTTTGGTTTGGTAATTGTGACCCTTACAAAGCCATCACTGTGGACTGGGTGTTCAGATATGGCTCCATAGCTCCAGGGCTGTCAACACAAGTAGACTTATTATGCCTATGTCTATCCCTGGACAACTTTATTCTTTATGATCCAAAAGTTCTACCCTTTCTGTGCTCAGTATTTCAGGAAAGCAAGTTTTGCCCTAAAGAGTTAGCTTGAAGAAATCGCTAAGTTGCTGTATGTAGGTGCATATGCTTTGCATTCTTGGTCATGAAAAGTCTGGAGATAACTCTCATAAGATGTGGAAATACATGGTTGGAAGATGTCACTTACAGGATACTTCAGAAGAGAAGGCATATAGCAAGTTAACCAAAAGAAGACTTTATACCAATCAGAGGGATCAGGGCTGGAGAGACTTGCTAAGAGAACTGTATTCCCACAGTTCACACCAGCTGGCACACAGCTAAGAGGATACTAGTATTTAACATGATACACTGCTCAGACTCAATCTTACCCAGGCAGCACCCAGCCATGAAAGTGATTCACTTCACTGCAGACAGCAATAAAAAGTAGGTATAGCCAAACAGTTATAGTTTGTGTAGCAGAAGCAGTATAACCAGGGTTGCAGAGACCTCATCATGAGCTGCTCAGCAGGGTGAATAACCTCGCTTTCCTAACGGAATTTACCACATGCCCTTGGAAATGGGGTTGTTAACCACATTGTGGGAACATCCCTCTTTTCATAAGTGTAAGTGAAATATTCCATAACCGTGGTGAGAAAGAAAAAGACTCAAAGATGTTTCAGCAGGAGAATTTCTAGCTCCACATGATCAAGAAGCATATGTGAACTCCTCGCTGATGACTATGTTGCATCACATCGTCCAGGGGAAAGCGCCTTACATTAAACATCATGTGAATTTTACAAATAACATGCCTGGAACGATTTGTCAGCCACTGTCATTTATACCAGATGATTACTTTGTTAAAAGATCCTATTTCCAAACCTCATAAATTTAAAATTAATGAAGAGATAAATAGAGAAAATATTCTGAAAGAGACCTATTTTCAAGAAAAAATTCAGTCTGCCATGAAGACTTCAGGTGATCTTTAAATAATGAGCCAATAAAAATACACATTGATATTCATGTTATTCCCAAGGATACAGAAATCATATTAGTGCTAAAAATGTTTTATTGTTGAAGTTTTTTTATAAACTGGAAGGTTTCTGTGTATCCAACACTGAGCAAAGACAGTGTATAAATGGTCAGCTGCCAGGAGAGCCTTGTGAATACTTCTTTCTAACAAGTTGTATTTGCAATAATAGAAACTACTTGCATTGAATCCTTTTCCTTGGTATCCAGCTACCCACTTTCTAACATACAAACAGAGCTACGGCAAAATAATTATATTCTAACTTCTTGGCCAGGTGTGCTCACATACTGAACTGAAATTCTTGTGTGAAATTATTCTTTGCAGCAAAGGAAGACTCATTTAAACCCATTTTGGACAGTAAGGCTCAGTATTTCCTCTCCTTAGCAGCAACCTCATCTTGCTGGAGGATAGCAAAGGTAACAGACTTTAAAATGATGATAAGAGGTGTGTAGTTGCATCTGTGGTGGAGAAAGACGTCTCTAATTTTGGCTGGGCACACAGTAATAATCCCATCCAGACTGCACCCAAATAGAGAGTTCAGACAGGCTCAATTTGGAAAATCTCTGTTCCTAAGACAGAATATGACTCCAAATTCCAGTGAAAAAGAATACCAGAAGCTGAGCCTACAGGATCATTTGCAGGGGACAGGCAACATAGCCACAGACATAGCATTCAAGGGAGGGTAGAAACATTTCTGTCAGAGACATGCAAGATAACTGCTAAACTGTCATGTAGCTAACGCCTCTCCCAAACCCAGCTGGACTGAACTTGTGTCAAGTGAGCTGGAGAATGGTCTAAATTTATTGCAAGAATTCACAAGAGCAAAAATTTTAAATGTAAAATTAGTTTATAAAGTGTCTGTGTTAAGTAACTATTTTTTTCCTTAGAGGTGAGCTACCCTAAAGAGTTTTATTCATCATCCAGTGATAGACTATAAGATGAGTTGTTTAATAATAATTTAAAAATGATATATATAATTGGCCAGACAAGTTGTAAGTATCTCTGAAGTGAGATCTTGAACATATAGTTTCTGAGGCTGTCTGAAAAGTCCAGTGATAACATCTTTATGGAATTTTTATTTCAAGCCAGTTAGAACATTTAATTATTGTTTTTCTTAAAGCTGCAGTGCTTGGAACCAGCTGACTATGAAATGATTTCGCCCTCTGGTGAAAAATAAATGCCACTTTCCAGGATAGTGGAAGATAAATATTTTTTAAAGATCAAAAACCACAACAGCAACAACAAAGCAAATAACTTTGTGATTTTTAAGTTCAACTCAGGATTATTGAGTACTTATATTTGGTAACATTACTTTAAAAACTTCTCATTAACCAATTAAATTAACCAGTCGGACTGTACCCTGTTCTGAGGTTGGGGTTTTTTGAAAGCAAAATAAAATCTGGGGGTTCAAACAGAGAAAACATTTGTCTGTACCTAAGTGTTGTACCCTAAGTAAATCTAATGAGAAACAGTCTTTCCCTTTGCAGCAGCTGAAACTTATTGACTTTAACTTTGAAATACTTTACTCAAGGAAGCATATGTACATATTTTTTTAAACTACTGTTGTTGATAGTTTGATCTATGAATTTAATATTGAACATATTTCAACTTTTCCATCTCAGGTCAAATAGCCAGCTATTTGCATTTAAATGGGTTACCAGCATATATTTCTTGTTACTCTATGTGCTTTTCATGTAGCTGTTTGATATGAACACTTCTACTGATCCAGACAGGATTTTAGTAATCAGGGCAGGAGACAGGTTAAT
Source organism: Eurystomus gularis (assembly GCA_013400335.1). Taxonomy (NCBI): domain Eukaryota; kingdom Metazoa; phylum Chordata; class Aves; order Coraciiformes; family Coraciidae; genus Eurystomus; species Eurystomus gularis. Next base: position 155,666 of record VZZY01022084.1, on the reverse strand, counting down.
GTACTTAAAATTAGACTTAATGTTGTTCCCATATATATTATCTCACCGATATCAAATCCTTATATAGAGCATCTTTTCCCATTCCATTCATCTCCTGTTGTGAAGAACGGAGGCTTGAAGGACCGGCTGATGTAGTAGCTTGGTATAACAGAGAAATACCTAGTAAAGACGGAGACTGGAATATTGCACTCCACTGCAGTTAATGCTAAGCTGGCAGTACTCCTGCCTTTGTAACTGGACAAATCACCATCTTCTGCCTCTTTGCAGCCAGTGCTGCCAGAATGAGATATAACTTCTTGGCAGAGATGCAGTGGATTCCCAATTACCTGTCTTAACGGGCTTGTTACGAGAGCTCGATCGCAAAGGTTGAGATGGGCCTTGTGGAAGGTGATTCTGAACTGCCCAATTTTTAGCCTGCCTGCTGGAAACATCACATGCTGTCCTTGGCAAAAATACACACAACAGTCTGTCAATCCAATGGTTTTAATTCAGTTGCAGAAAGGAGATTTATGTTAGATGTTAGCAGGCAGAAAACCCCCTACCTTGATTTTACTTATAGGTAGGTTCTGTAATAAATCACCTAGAAAGGCTGGGAACTCTGCACAGTTAGAGCTCCATAGAAGTAGGACAGAGAAATAGATGGCTGAAATGGGGTGATGGTGAGGGAATTTACAAGAAGGTTGTGGTGAGCAGAATGAACTCAAGCCTAGGGGACTTCTCAAGGGTCTGTCCCGTCTTATTTTCTAATTTTTAATAAAATCTGTTCCAAAACTCTGGAATGTTTTTGTTGATTCATTGTTACAAATACACAGAAGTCACTCAGCTCATACACCTCTTTAAATGGGAACATTCACTATTAGAGGAGATTACAAGATCTTGGTGAGGTGACAGCCACTTTCTCTCCATGAGCTTTGATCATCACCTTGGTTTTTCAATTGGCAAAGAGCTGCTCTTTGACTGTCCTCTGCTCTTGCTGCCTCTCATGACAGCAAAAAAACAGCCAGCAATTTGTTAAGTCCTGCCTAGGGTCTGATTGTACTTGACACACTGGTACAACCATAGGGAAGAAGAAGGATTGATACATAAACACAACAGCAGCAAAAAATGTCTGAGCGTGAGTTATCTCAGAGATATATTCACATCTCCAGCTGAGCAAAACTCAGCAGGAAATCTCTTGGCTGACACTCTGAAATCTGCAAGTTTATTCTGAAACAGCAAAGTTGCCCAAGTCTTTATGCTATCTACATTTTTTAAATCATCACCTGTAGGATTTATGGCGGGGTGCATGAGCAATTACATTGCTCTGTTTGTTACTGTGGAAACACATTTTATGACTGGTGAAACCTATGAGAAAGATATTGAATGAACGTCTAAGAAACAATACTTTAAAATTAAAGCCGAACAATGGATTTAGCCACACCAGGAAGCTTTAGCCTCAAAGCGGTCATGAAACACCAGGAAGTTGGCAGGAAAGTGCCACCAAGTTTTGCTGGGATTGATTTTATAGGACTAGGTCTGTGTAATAGGATGGGAAAATAAAAGTAGCATCAACTAATCAAACTAGCACTCTCACAGCTGGAGAGCTTTGCCCAGAAACGGGTGCAACAAAGTCAGAATATAATGGTAATAACTCCTGCTCTCTTCGACTGTGAATATTTCCAAGCAATCCAGCCCTATGACATCAAACTGTCAAGAATTTGGTTCTGTAAGTACCTCTTTTAAATTTTAAGCTTTCCATTGGCCCTTAGTCATACAGAACTATTGAACTTTCCAGATGTTTCCTAGAAGATATAGGGACAGATCTAGATATGCAGGAAGGGGTCTCTTCACATACCTACAATCAAGGAAAAAGGCATGCACTTTGGCACATGCCCACAGAGGACAGCTTCCAACCTTCCACAGATAAAACTGAAGGAAAGAGGGAAAACTGGTAAATGCCTCCTCCAGATGATGGGGTTTTCTTTTTTTCTTTTTTTATGTTAAAGGTGATTTGGAAATGGAAATCCCGCTAATTAGTGAAGAAATTCAAATACATTGAAATCATGTGAGGTGGCAAGACAGACAGGAGAACTAAATACTCTCTGTTACTCAGGAAAATCCATCATTCATTTCTAGAGTGACTTCACAGCAAATAAATTAAAAGAAAATAAGTATAAAAAGGTAATTCATTTGTAAAATAAGAAGGAAAGTATCTCTGTGAGGGATTCTTCTGGACTCTAGGGGAACACTGATTCCTTTCCTACTGACCAGGCACCAGGCTTTATAGACTTAGATTAAGTAAATAAAACATTATATATTTTGGAGAAATTATCCAGTCCTTTCAACCATTTTGTAGCAATGTATTATAAACCTCAGTATTCTTGATTTACCCTGATATCTGTAGAAGGATAAGGGCTTGCAGAAAGCTGAGGCACTAGATTCCAGAAGTGATCTATGCAAAAGCAGCACTGACAAAAGCTGAGATGCGTGCATAAAAGCGCCAGGTACTGTAACTTTATTGCTTACCAAATCAGATATTCACCGTCAAAAGTTCAAAAACTGACAATAAACTTAACTGTTGCATCTTTAAGCTTATTTATAAATTACAGAGGGAGTCTGGTGTCTCAGTTTTGTCTCTACCATAAAGTTTATAGCCAGCAGGAGATAATAAAATCTAGACTGAGCTCATATTGCCGAAAGAAAAATCAAGACCTATATGTGTTGGTGGCTGTCAGGTGAGATATTTTATACCTCATTAGTGTCAGAGCAGTTATTGCTTTTTCTTCCTTTATGAATAGATCATGTGATAGCATGCCCCTTTCTCACACTCCTAACCAATTTGTCACAGCAAACCTGGCTGTAACAGAAATAAGGTATCTCTTGCCGTAGCCCTTTTCCTTTCAACACTGGCTTCTGATAAGCCATGCTACCTAAACAAGTCTAGATGTCTATCATTCTGTTTCGCACATAGCTTTCTCCCTGGTTATTTGGGTGTTGGAAACTGCTCTGGTACTCCCTTTCCCTTGGACCTCCTTACTGGTGCAGAGATGTTTCGTTCACAGCTGCCCATGCAGCATTGGCAAATGCCCTCCCACACCATCATGGCATGAAAGGGCTCTAGCAGATCTTTCCTAGGGGTCCTGAAGCTCTTGGGAAGTACTCCAGCTCTATCATCCCTGGGAAAAGTCACGGTTCTCAGAGCAGACAAAGCGTTTTCTCACTTCACACCCTGAGAATTATTCAGGTTAGCAGGTCAATGTCTCCCCAGTAGAGAATGCTCTCTTGGTGGAAGCTGGCCATATGTGTTCTTCACTCAGATCTGAGCTGGAATGGAAGTTGCAGCTTTTTTTTTTTTTTTTTTGGTGCTAAGGTAGCTCACAGCATCTCCCATTTGCAGGGAAGATGCCCCAGTGTTCTCACATAGTTCAGGGGACAGATGCAAGTGAAAGTAAGGTAGATTAATTTGGCCAACAAACAAAGCAAAATGGAACAGGATTCTACAGCCCAAGAGTTGGAAAGAGAAGCCCATAGCTACACATAGTCCATGCTCATAGAACTGTTGATATGTTTTACAATAAATACTCATTATTTTAAATCCATACTTTGGAAATTAATAGAGACCAGTAGAGTTATTTTGTGGAAACTGATGATTCCTTTTGCTCTCTGTTATTACTTGCAGGAAAATCTGATCAGTTAAAGAACCACAGCTAAATATTGTTTTCTTTTTTTAAAAAGCATGCGGTTATTATTACACTGAGTTTTGAGTAGAGGGCATGAAGTTGTGTAAGCTTTAATTAATCCACTGAACCATCAGCTATTCTCCTCTGCAAATACTGCCATCTGCTACCAGTCCACATACTGATAATTAATGTCTGCTACAAGTTTGCTTCCCTGACATTATCTGATTAGGTAATTAGCCCATGGAACAATATAGGACATAATACATTATTGTTCTATTAAGCGTAACCCTTTGAAAGCACTAGAAAATGCACTAATACTGTTTCATTTCTGTGACTCATACCTCAACCAATACCCATCAGAGAATGACAAAACAATGCAGAAAGAAATGGAGATGGGCAGAACAGCCCCCAAACCACCTGAAAATCATGTCAATAAACTTAGGCATTAGTACTGTTTACTTCAGAAAAGCCTGTGAACAAGTCTAAATATTACAAAGAAAATCCACAAGCACTGCTCTCCAGAGAAGGCATAGATCAACATCAACAATGAGCTATGTATGATAATGCCCCTTCAGAGAAGTATGATGAAAAATAGTTTGTCATCAAAACTCAAGGGTTTAATAAATCAATGGAAGGTAGAATCAGGAAGAGGGAGAACAAGGTAACATGTCATCTTTATTCACTAGTGTAAAATGTAGCTGTTTCCAAAAATTACATCTGAATCAAGCTTGGGAGGCAAGTGAGTGATGAAGATGCGGTGGAGGGCGACTGAAGTAAAGGCAGCATTTCAGCACTGTCAGAACCTGTAGCTATAGTGCGAAGTCTCTCAAGATTTGGCTGAGCGAAGTGGTTTTTAATTTATCCAGCTCTTAGCCTCAGGTGATTACAAAAAGAACTCTGATTTTACTTTGCATGAGATTCCTAGCCTAGCCTGAGGCAGAAGAAAGATTAGCAATATCAGCCCTAAGTGCATGGAAAACACAACAAGCATATAGAAAGTCCAAATTTAGGAACCTGGAGATCTCACAAATCTTCACTGCTATTTCGAAACATAGAGGTCAGGATTAATTTGACCAAATTTACATGCCAACACAGTAAGCATTTGAGCTGATTCTCTCCACTCCTTTTATAGCCAAGAGAATCTAGAATCGTTTGCAAAATCACTATCAGCTCAAGCACAGACTGAAGACTATGTAGGTACAAGTTAATTTTCTGTTCTGGATTGGGCTTTCCTAGTTTCAGGTATTCTTCCCTTCCAACAGGCTCTGTTTCACAATTACCAATAAAGACAGTTTTAAAACAGAAGCCCTACTGCTGATAGGCTCATTCCACAGGAGCCCTTAGCAGGAGCTGGGCACTGAGCACCCTTAGGGAACCTATGCAGGAGCCTCAGAGAACTGCTCTGACCCCCATGTCACAAATAGTGCCATGGCTTATGCTGCTATATTCTCACTCTGTGTCAGGCAACGCTCCGGACATTGGTGAGTTTTGCTGCCCTGTTTACAAAATGCTCCTTCACCAGGGATGCTGTGGAAGAATTAACTGTTACACATTTACAGGTGAGGCCACTGAAGCACAGGGAGATGGGTGTCCTTACCCAGGGTCATTTAGCAAGTTTGTGAGAGAGCTTGGCATAGGGCTGAAAATCTCAAAGCAGAGTTCACTCCTTCCTGAGTACACGACTCTACCCAATTGTATACTAAACCATGCAAAATAATGCTTCTTTCTGCATTTACTTTCTTTGTTAATTGAAGAGAAGAGACAGGCAAAATATTCTTCTCTTTTCACCTGTTAAATGTTTGTTCTGCTGTTCTCAGTCCTGTATATAACTTCTTAAGTGATGCTGCATTTGGTATTCAACAACTTTCCCTTCTATCAGTCTTCAAACCCAAATTCCCCTTAGGCATTGCTCTGCTTTTATTTGTTCCACTGCAACTAAGATGTGTTATTCAAAGTGTCAGGCTTGTTTGTTTCTTTAGCCATAGAGACATACAACATTTACCAGTGTCCAGGAAATGTCTCTGGGAGTTAGCAGTAGCTAAAAACACTCTAGTATTGTCTGAAATAATTGCAACTTCAGTTTTTTTCAATTGTCATGACCTAATAATGAAATAAAATCTGTAGAGTTTTTGGTGTACAAAGCCAGTACTAACGTGAGTACACTGCTTTCACTACTTCTGTTCTCACTTCTCTTCCTAGCATTTTTCTTACTCTGATAGCAAATCTGGAGCTCATCTATCTTTCTCTTTCTTATGCTGATCACTAATGGTGCATCTCCTTACTGCATTCTCAAGCTCTGACCTCTCCAAACAGGCATGTGCAGTATCTTTGTCTAATTTCAACACTCTCAGGCCTCCTTTGCTGACTAAATCTCTCTAAAGTAATGAAGTGCAAATAGTGGAGCAATAGATTCATTGGACTGAATAATAACCTTTGAGCTATTGGGCTCAGTTTTCTTCTCCCTCTGCCTTAAGAGTGTAGGAACAACCCTACAGAATCAGGCCAAACCTTCACAGTCCTAACTGCAAAACTGTAACAGCGAATGCTATGGAAGAATACACAAACAGGGCAAGTGTGAAACTGTGATTCCAGTGAATACATTCCCAGCACTTTCAGTCCAGGCTTTCCTCCACCAGAGAAATTTCCCAGAATTTATGCTGTGTCACATGTAAATCTTAGGATACCTATAATTTTCTCTCAACTCTTTGATCCATTTCATTATCCCTAATCAGGATTAAATCCTATGGGATTTCTTCAGAAAGAATTCCAGGATGTGGAAAAAAATACAGCTTCAGAAACGCGCTATGGGTCTCCTAAGGTCCCATCTCTGAATTTCAGGTTTTAATTCTAACTTCTAGTTTACTGTGAAGCCTTTTCCTTCCTATTTTCCTCATGTTTTTACTTCAGTAACTCAGCACAAACTCTTCTGATATCACATAGCAGACAATATTGAAACATTCTATCTTATTTTTATGGTCGTTAGTGATAGCTGCTATTTAGTATCAACACATCATCTTCTAACAAATCAAGGCACCTTCTGTTGTTGCGATGAAATTTCTTAACACGTACATCGAAGTATCTCCTTCATAGTCAAACTGTAGGGAGTACTCACACCACCTCACTACAGCAATCTAACTTTTAAGTAACAATTTAAGATGAAACCTCCAGATAACCTATGAAGGGCTACAGACACCTCATAGAGGTTTGAACAATCTCTCTTGGCTCTTTTAAGCAGAGTGAAATTTCATAGTTGGGGATCTAAGATAGATACCTTAGAAAGAAAATATTAGTGTCCCAAGTGTCCAACTAACATTATAAAATAGAACATGCCTAATGCAGGATGGCAGGTTTCAGTCCTTAGCAACTGTGCTTGTTAATTTGAAAGAGAAAATAATATTTTCACCACTTTCTACCTCCACAATATTATTTCAGTAGCAGAATACAGCCTTTCTACAGATTGTTTCATGTTTTTTTCAATTTCAGAAAAGATTTTTTTTAAAGTTAAAAATTCATAACAATGTACCTTTTTATAAACACTTCTACCAGTGACTATGAAAAAATTGGGGTTTTTTTTAAACACTTTGTCCGATGAAAAAAGGAGGGTTTTTTGATAGAAAGTTTGCAACCATCTGTTAAACTTAGAGCTCTTATATGCAGGTTATACTTCTTTTTTTTATCTTTCTCTTTCATTTTTATACTTGAGATAGTGCAGGAATGTGGTGATTTTTAAACAGAAAAGCCATTGCTTTCTGCTGATCTTTTGTAGAGTTTGTGATTACTCACTAAATTTGACATTTCTACTAGTATCAAAATTTCTCTAGAGTTTTGGGGAGGGGGGAAATAAATCAAATAAATCTACATTTTACTTCATGATTATAATTCTTCAATTTTTATTTAAATTTTGAATATTTTTTATTTGTCTTCCAATAGCAATGACTAAACTAAAAAAGAATAAATTATAATTCCATATCTATTTTTGCGTCTAGCGTTTCCCTGTTATGTCACTTGGACAGTTTAAATTGCTTTTAAAGATTATGGACTCTCTCCTTTGACTAGACATAGGAACAGATGTAGAATTTAGGCTGCCTGAATATAGTCCGCATGGAGATAGTAGGTATATTATTTTTACCATTATTATCTTTGTTACCATAGTATTTAAGACTCCATCTGGGACCAGGGTCCTGCTTACCCTAAGCATTGATTAATGAGCAAAAAGTAATCCCCCAACACTTGCAATTTAAAGAAGAATAGAGTTCCTGTGCAAATAAAGTCTGGGATTAATTTGGCAATATCACTACTGGTATTTTAGTCTGAGACTGCAAGCATTTTTCAGTAAGAAAGGTCACAAAGAAAGGCAAGATGACCACAAACAGAGCAGCTTACTTTGTACCTACTCCCTTGTAATTAAGATGTTGGGTTGCAGGGAGAGAAAAACATAACACTTGGGAGTATTTTATTAATTATTTTTCAGCTTGAGTGCACAAGGTTAAATGTAACCTCAGGCAGCTTTCACTGATGTGACTCACATCTCCACAATGTCAGAGCTTTTAGTGACACTAACAGGCTCATATTTTGCAAAGAACAAACTATCCTCTGGTGTATTAATTAAGCCCAAGCACGTCCCACAGAGAAGCAATGCAAAGCCATAAGAAGTTTTGCATGGTGACTTTAATGCCTATAAAGCATGTGGCTCGACCACTGCTGGGCATGAAATCTCTCATTAATCTACAGGATGTGGACAGCATGGATAAGAGCTGCATACTTCCCCACCATAACCCTGTCTTCAGGGGGCATGGTCCTGATGTTAAGTCATTGCTGGCCTTTTCCCCTTGCAGAAAGCCAACAGATGACCTGCTTATTTCAAATCACAACATTATTTTCTGTTAATTTTCATATGAATCCAAATGTGAGCTTGGGACATTAGTAAGCATTGCTATGGAGCTGTTTACAGAAATAAGGAATTACTGCTACATTTTTTTTGAATTGTTGCTATTATTTTACCACATTAGCTAACCATGTAAAGAAATGTTATTTTCTTTACACAGCCCCCCTCAAAACAAACAAAAAACCCCACAGAAATAAAAAAAACACCCCCCCCAAACAACAACAACAACAACAAAACAAAAAACAACCCAAACATCAAAAAAACCCAACCCAAAAAAGCCAAACACAGCCACAATCCAGCTATCCTAGCTGCGGCATGACCTCAGTCCATGCTCATAGATTTTCATGGACCCTTTCTTGTGCCCTCCTGGAAGGTGGAACACAAGGTGTCACAGATGATTCAGTCCACCCAGGTAAACAGCATAAAGAAAAACAAATCCTTTACAGTTGCAAAAAAAAAACCCCAAACCACCCAGCAACAAAAGAACTCCTGCCAGATTTCCCATTGACAGTCTCCAATAAGCTGATCATTCTAAAAATCAAAGTACCTGAGTAAATAGGTCTTGTGTGTTCAGAAAGACTTAATGATTCAAAATTAAATTTGCTAAAAAATTAACTTCCTTGCAGAAGAAATAGTTTAGGCAATTTAAAAAGAGAATTCCAGAAAGACCAGATAGTAGAAATTATGTTCCCTCTATCATCTTCCTTTCTTCTAGAGTTCTGACAAGCATGCCAATTCTGACATTTTATAAAAATTTGAATTCAGACTTCTTTTGTTTTCAATATTTTTTTGCACAAATTTAAAGTTTTCTTTCCCCCCAGTTCAAATTTTGATACTGCTGGACTGTCAATTACAGGGCTCTATTTTCATTTTTTGTTGATTTACATTTCAAAAGTGTGAAAAGCTGCAGCGAGGGGAAAAAAGAAAAGCAAGCTAGGAAAGCTAAACCCAAATCTAAAGTTTTATGGCCTGTATAAATATTTATTAAACAACTTTTCTCCTGACATTGAAATTCTAAAGGTTCGTATTGTGAAGGAAAAGGACAACAAAAGCCTGATGCTCCCAGAAGACCTCTCTGATATCTCAGGTGGTTAGTTTCTCAGTTGGCATCTTAAATGGTTCAACTTAATCTGGCAAAAACAAGCAAGTTGTGGGACCAGCAACACAGATCACTACTGGCAGCTTCACCAAGCTTCTCTAAGTGCTTTGTGTTCATTCAAAGTTCCCAAAGCTGATGTGCTTCCAGCTTCAACTCCCTATTGAAACTGAAAAAAAATGGGAAGAACCATTTTCCATCTAAATTTCCAAACCCAAACTGCCTAAAATAGCAAGAAACTGTTCCTCACACTTGTTTCATGCCTAATTCACTGATCACCTGAGTGCTTGGCAGGAATTCATGTGAGATTAGTGCAATGTAGTCTCAGCCCAACATTTTGTTCAGACTTCCAGGTTAGCTACATTTTTGGTCTTCACTTATATAACTACTGACCCATTCTTGTGCTCAGGACCAAATAGCACACACAGGTTTGCCTCAGGACCGGAGCCCTCCACCCTACCATGTAACTGTTTTCAAGTTTTGGTAATGCAAATAATCTAATAATGTAATATAACATTAATGGATGTAATATTTATAATTACATCCAACACCACTACTAGAGTACACAGTCATCACCCTGATTGGCAAACAGATCACACCAAACTGGGTTTGGGCTATACTGAACTCTTTCTTGTTAAAATTACATAGCAAGATTACTTTTTTCAAGTGTCATACCACAGCTAGTAGGTCAACAATCTTTCCTTCCCATACACTATTCCAAATCTTTCATTTTTATGGCCAGCAATGGAGGTTAGCCCTTTTATCCAATTTAGATATTTGAAACACATTTATTTAACTTCAGATAAAAAACAAACCAGGCATCAGTAAGAAGTCTGCAGGTTCTGTAGAATATATGATGTAATTCAGAACCAAAGAGAGTTAAAAAGCGTCACTTTAGAAGAAATCTGGATATGCGTAGAATAGTTTAAATACTATAAACATCTGTAAAAACTCATAGGATCCTGCAGGGAATCTCTTTACGTCTCCTACATCTCTACAGAGAAAGTCAAATTCATTCCAGCTCTTTCACATACTTCGTCGCAGCTCCCTCAAGCGGCCACAGATGAGAATATTCTATTGCAATCGATAGCGAAGCCACCAACAAATACCATGCAGGTCTCATTACCCTTAGATTTGCTTCTTGTAACCTTTATGTGGTTAGGACCACTACAAACCCATTTTGAGATGTTTCAGGTACAAAGCCAGGGTGGGGTAGGTAATTGAAGAAGAAAAGTACAGAAAAAGAAGGAATGGGAGGAACAGACAGAAGGTTATATATCAGAAAAAAAAGATTTATAGGTTGACTTTCACTAATTAAGATGTTTGCTGAAGTCTGTAGATCAAGGGTTTTTTTCCTGAAATGCAGGCTTTTTGGAGTGAGTTGCTTGCTAACCTACACGGTAAAGCTTGTTTTCCATAACTACATTTTAAGGAACGTTTCCTTAACAAATTGCTAGGATAAATTCAGGGCAGATTCCAAATAAACAAGGTAGGTGCCGTGTCTCCAAGATATACATGGAGCCATAGCTCAGAGGCATTCTTCTTAGAGTGAAATTTCTAATGTCCCCCTGAGAGGTACAGCAGATATCTGGTACTTCAGATCTCTTGCAGTCTGAGAAAAGCCAACCTTTTCTATTTCCTTGCTTATCTCTTAGGTTCTGACTTACCCGGAACACAAGGATTTGCTTCTAACCCCACCTCTTACATAGTCCTTTTTTGAGTTGTTGGGTAAAGTTACTTCACTCCTACATTTTCTGCCCTGTTTTCAAATATGATGTGTACTTGCTCTACCACCCTCAGCTCCTAAAAGGATCCAACAAATAATAACTAATCTGCAGTTCAAACAAAAGAATTTTACAAATTGAGTTAGGGAGGGAAAAGATTGAAAACTCAGAGCCTGGGAAATATGGGCATTGTTCTAAAAATAAAACAAGGAAAATGCTTTACACCTGGTATTTACCATTGCTTCATTAGAGTAAAAAAAACTCTGACAATTTTTACACATTGAGAATGTAGTTTCTCTACTACTAGGAAGCACAAACTCACCTTTAGTTTTGCCTTGGGTTCTTTAGTACCTTAAGTAGAATTATCTTTCCTCCTTGGCTATTTTCAAATAATCTAGTTCCCACAATGATTTTTTTTGTCCTGACAAGACATAGGACAAAGCAAAGCAAAGTCAAATGTAGATTGCCTCTGGTTCCCAAGCTAACTTTGGTTAACACTGAACGAGCAGGTTTCAGTCTTTCCTGTAAAATCCTAAAGTTTTTTCACCAGAGATACACCCCCAATCCCCTGAGAGCAAATTTACTCTACTAACAATAAGCTTTTCTCAGCTGTGTTACACGGATTCCTTTGCCCGCAGGTTGAAACCCGTTGCTGTGCGTTATCTGGCAGTCTGCAGAGTGAACAGATCTCTGTTCCGAGAAAAATAGCTCCCAGTTTTGGGCCTTTGAAAAATACCTCTGGATCCACCTACTGAAATATGAATTCATTGTATTTTTAAGCCTCAGAGCCTGATTATGGCAGCATAAACCCGTTACATCAACAGAACCAACAGATATGTACAAGTGTGAAACCAGATACAAATTAATCCCTTTGTTTCCCCAGCCTTCACTGTCAAATCTGTTTTCAGTAAAAATCAGAAGTTGGGCTACATTAGCAACTTCAGACCCTGACATTGTTCCACATGCACTCATCAAATATGGAATCTATTGAGCAAATTTTTTGTGTACTGTGAAACACAAACATAAAGCAGAATGTTCTCAACAACCACACCTTTAGACCTCATTTACTTGTTGGTTTTACTTTTCAATATTGTGCATTACTTTCTCTACTTCTGTTCTTGCAACAGTATATGCATACATATTCTTTAGATACTATTTTCTCTTCCACTATAGGACTAAGCTATTCATTTCTGAAAACATTTCCTCTATTATGTATGATTCTCACTGAAGGGAGAAACAGAACACCATTTTTTATTCTCTCAATTGTGGCCCACATCCAACAAAGCACTTAACCATATGTTCACTTTTCCCCCTGGACTGGGGGTTTGGCTATTGGATAGCACAAATCTGCGCACCAGGAAAGGTATTTTATCCATCATGACTGTGAGTCAATCCAAGACAGATGCCTAAATAGCTGGTTTAGACAACTGCAGTACCACAATTATTTGATTATAGTATAGAAATCCAGAGACTAATGGGCTCAGGGACTCTGCTCATAATGGAAATAGGTAACAGGCAGCAGGACAGCCTCAAAGCACATGACATAACAGAAAATTACTTCATGTATGGCACTCCTTATGTTCTCTGATTATCACATTTCCGAAGTTGAAGCACTTGATGAAAACCACTGGACTATAAATTGATGCCTTCAACATCTAGCTTCTTACATTTGCAGTATGACCTGCTCATTATACCCCATTAAAAGGGTAAACATGACAAGATAATGGATTCATTTTAGCAGTAGCTATACACTTTGATTTTTTATTATTTCTACTTTGCTAGCTTACATTGAAAAAAGAAGAGCTCTCTTCAGTTACTAATCTATAAATGGCTAGACTGTCCTGTTCTAGGATTAACATTAAAAAATGGCAGAGAAATGGCTTACTAGACAAGCAAGCATCGGTTAGAGAAGGTTGGTTGGGTTTTTTCTTTTTGAGGGGGGGAGGTGTTGCAAAGTTTAACTTTGCTCTTTAAACATGCTTTTCTACTTTGCTTTTCGTATTATCTCAATCTGAACCATTAACTTTGAAGACCCTTGGGGCTGATGGTCTGAAATTACATTGAAATCAAGACACAATCCTTGTCAATAGCCCAGATTCACTTTCTAGGTGAACTAAAAGAAATGTTCTTCTATATTAGCAATTTAAGTACATCACTGAGTAATCATACTTCCAGTCCACTTGCACAGACTGGTGTTTACTTCATATGTTCATGTGTCTAATGTGTGAAATACAGAACCAGCAAAATGCTGAGGATGGGATTTCCTGGCCCCTGAAATTAAAGGCTATTTTACAGGTATAACCTCTCCTCAGCACTCTGTCAAAGGAAGTTAGACGAAGAAGCAGGGAAGGGATAAAGTACCTTTTAAGGCTCTTGAAGCTTTTAATTGAATCACTGATTCAGGAAATCTCATTCTCCCTTCTGCTTGCTCTGAAATGAAGGAGAGACAATGAGCAGATTTCTGTCAGTTAAACAGATGCTCTGTGCATACAGATATTTCTGTGTTAAATGATAGCTTTGACGTTACAATTAGTTTTGTGTGATCTGCTTCTGGTATCAGTATAGGATTCATTAAATGCCTTTCCTGTAAAAATTTGAAGACTTTCTTTTAAGTAAGAGAGAACCCTATAAAATTAGGCTTTTAATGATACTTCACTTATCACAGGATTACATTGGAAGTAAGGTTTTAATTGCTCAAATAACAGTATCTCTAAGATGTAAAAATTATTTGCATTAATTGCCAGCAGAGAGAGAGCAATAAAGCTTCTGTACTAGCACATTGTGTACCCAGTTGTGATGAATGGCATAGTTAAACTTCATATGTCTTCCTGTAACACAATTAAGAGGAATAGGCCATTAGATAAAGTTCTGAACTAAGATAAATGCATCTTTTTGGTGAAACTTCAAATCTTAGTCTAAGCATTCACTTAAATGGTATTAAAAAACAAAATCTTCAGACCAGTTCTTTGGATGCTGCATATTTCTCTAACTCCATATATAGGCTGCTTTACATCATATCAGAATATGATTTCATTTGTCATGCAGTAGAAGCCAGCACAACCCCTCTTTTCCAACTATGTAAAAAGATGCAGCTCCATCAATGCAAAGAGATTAACACTTCTGTGCTTCACAGTACACAGCCTCTATATCTTTCCATAGTGAAGCTGAACAACAAATTCTGCTAAAAAAATCTTGCCTGTAATTTTCCTCTGTCCATTCTTCATGTAGTAGCATAAGGTTATCACTGAGCTTGTGTAACACAGGCTAATTAAGCAGAGGATGTTTTGCATGTACAAAAGGAAAGATGCAAATATCTTAGCAAATGAATATGGCAATTTTGCTCTACTGGACACCGATAAAATGAAGTTATTATTTGGAGGAGGAGATAGGGAGGTTTGTTTTTACTTTGGCTTTTTTACCAGCAGTATATAGGTGGATAGCTGAGCTTGCTGGAAAACAGCTTCAACTGATAAAATGATAAAAGCATTCTTGGTCTCAAGCACTGTGCCTGCTATACATCTCTGACCATAGCTAACAATAGTTCAGTGGAGGGAAATTTTGTGTACAGCTCCTTTTTGGCAAAATAGGATCTCCTCTTCAAACCTTGGTCATCTAGCTCCAGCATCCCCAGGCTGCTCTGGCTGGAAAAATCTTGCAAGAAGCTTTTAGACTAAAATCCCTCCTGTTGTTTAACCTGACAACATGAAGGACAAATGTACCTTAGAAGGACAGTAGGACACTGAAAATCTCGAAAAGAAAAAGTAACACTGTTTACCATAAGGGGCAGCTAGCTGTGAGATGGCAGTGAATATACTTAGGCTAGAAAGGAGAAACAAATAGGATTACTGAATGTGTTTTAACAGCAACAAAGACTATTCTGGCATTGTGACCTTTTCACCTTTGACATGCTGACACTAAAGTAGGAAGGACAGCACAAGTGTGAAGGCATTACCCCTACATTCTATGTGTGTGCTTGTAGTACACTACAGGAGTGTTACCACTCATTTGGACCTTTTTCAGACACCCTTGAAATATTCCAAATGCATGAAAGTTCTAGGCAGAAATAAGGATTTTAAATATTTGCCTAAGTGGTTCTCTGACTGGAAATGTCTGGTTTCTCTCTCAAAACCCCAGCTTGCCTTTGCTTATTCTTAACTCTCCTTTATCTTATTTTTTTTAAGGAAACAGACTGTTATTTGCTATGAATGCATTCCACATACCATCCAGTAGATATTTTCTCCTTTTCAGTTGGAAACCATACATACAGCTATGACGAAAATGAAATAGAAGTCATATAATGCTACTTGTACTGTTAGAGAGGCACCACAACATGTTTTGTCCCATATGTTTAACATGCTGTGAAATTAATAAATCCAAAATCACGGTGTTCAGGTAGTTTTTCCTTTGCTGTTGCTTGGACAATATTTTTATTAATATAGCCACAAATTAAATTTTGAAAACTGCAGGAAGGTACTAATAGCTTGTAGTCTATAATAGGTTTTTCAAATTGTTATGTTGCAGTACACATCATGTATTGTGACCTGAAAACATGGATTCTTTATGTTGCTTTTC
Source organism: Eurystomus gularis (assembly GCA_013400335.1). Lineage (NCBI taxonomy): Eukaryota > Metazoa > Chordata > Aves > Coraciiformes > Coraciidae > Eurystomus > Eurystomus gularis. Next base: position 139,730 of record VZZY01022084.1, on the reverse strand, counting down.
CATAACTACCAAATCTACTTCTCATTTGAGAGTTAATGGAGAAGTATCTTCTGTTCTACTGATGATGAATGCAATGTAGCTGGGGAAATTCTGGCATTTTCACTCCACCTGCTTATTTTGCTAAAGATTTAAATGCAGATAACTGAAAACTTCTTTGCATTATCTTTAAAAGACTTTAAAAGGCAATATCTTTGAAAGACTTTAATTTTTAAAAAAAGTATAGAGCCTAAATAAATAGTGACATAAATGAGCAGAGAATTTTTCATTGGCTCATAGGAGTCACCAGGGTAACAGGTGCTTCTAAAGAAGCTGTGAGAACCTTGCTGATATAGCCAGACCTCTCCATCATATCAGGGAAAGGAATTAGCTGGTGTGAGAAAGAGACTAGCTCAAGCCCTGAAATAAAAGGTTTAATACTCTCTGCAAAAGTTATCATCCAGTAACTCCAGATATATTTGTAATCTTCATTGCAAATTCCACTGTTTAGTAGCATAGTAATCTTATAAAGTGCCTCATTTGGGAGATGTAAGACAAAACAGAAAAATGCACCATTTAAAGCCTTTCTGTACACTCTTTCTCTCTATATAACTATAAATTAAAGAGTTTGTTTGTGATCTGCATTCTTCTTACTCCTCTAATGCCCTTCTAGTGTTTTGCGGATGGGATGCCTACACAACATAGTACAATAGTGAATTCACACCATAATTTAGGAAAGCCTGCATGATATTTTCTGTATTTTCTCTGGCTCTGCACCCACTGTGCGACAGCAGATCTGTGGCAATCCCTGCCCTAGGATTCTGTAGGTGTTGAAAGTTTATCTGATCTGAAGGAGATATTGTATTAACTAATGCAAAAGAAATGCATTGAGGGTTACTACATTCACAGAAATCGTATCAAGCTCCCAAAGCCCCTGATCTGAAAATTGTTGGGGAGATTGTTAAGTGGAACTACTATATGTGCTTGCCTTGCGTTTACCTCAGCATACATACCCACCTACAGCCCCTGTAAGAGACTAGACGTGGAGTAGGTAGACCACTGGTTCCACTCAGCCCAGCTGTTCTTATGTTCTAAACTTGTTTTGTGATGACATCGTATGAACTAAGACAGAAGTTCAGAAACAGTTCTGAGTCTCAGATTATCAGATCTTTAGCTGTTATTAAACCAATACATCTTCTGTTCCTAGACTGGATCCTGGTCCTTTACATGAACTAGGCACATGAACTGGACAGAGTGAAGAACAGTTAAGAATATCAGCAGCTTTGAATTCTGGATGACTGATCTGTAGCTGTTAAAATGAAGTAGTGATGCAGAAGTCATGAACATTATGACAGTTTGTCTGGGGATTTTTTTTTTATTTTAATAAATACTACTTACTGGTTGCTGAGATGAATTTACAAAGTAATTTGGCTAAAAGTCAAGTATGATTCAACCAAGATAATAAAGCGCAGAATCTTACCCACAGCTGGAGAAAAGGGGTTTCCTTGTTATAAATATGAACCATTTAATGCTTAAAAGATTTCTTCTTCACAAAAGAAGTTAATGCTGAGTGAAGAGCTGTTAAGTTTCTGGAAACTTTAAAACTGAGATACAGTCCATGATCCAAAGCAAAGTATCATCATATTCAATAATGTTAATGTGATTATAATGACCAGATATTGATTAAAACTGCATTTCTCTGCAATGTTTTCAATGCTTTAATCCACATATTTCTGTTAGGTGACTAAATGTTAAACTAGAACTCCACATAGTACATTGAAATACTAATTATTAATTCAATATTTCTAAACAACCAGAATTGATCCCACATAAGTTTGGAAAATAAAGGACAAAATATGTTTAGGCTAGTGCATTTTGCAGCAAAAAAAAAGAAGAGGAAATTAAATGATATTAAACTTTACCCCAGGGACATCAACAGCTGTTAGAAGAGGCAGGTAGTGTAGAAAAAGTGGAAAGGTTAAGGAGTCACATGAATATGAAAAACTTTTAATTACTGCTCTCTGACCCGTTGTGTGGCAAGGGACTGAACCCTACAAAGGACACGAGAAGAACAGGGCCACCTAGTGGGACACTTGATGATTTCAGTGGCCATTTGCACACCTTCCAGCATCAGAAACTCAGCTGCTACTGAGAGTATGAGGATTGACAGAGGAATCAAACCCAGAAATAACAAGCCAACTCACCACAATATTCCTGAGTTTGCAAAGTCTGTTATAGCATGTGATGAACCATGATTATGCTGATCACTAGAAGCAATCAGCCTTTGTTAGCTGTTAGTTGGTACTCAGTTTAGCCTTTGAAGTTAAACAGGCCTGTGGACCAAGCCAACCAAAGACCAGGAAAATCTGTTCACTTGAACATCTGTCTACCTGGAAAGCTACCTGTACTACCTCACCTACACCTGACCAGCTTCATAGCCCTGGCCGTAAAGTTAATGCAGTTGTATCAAAACCTGGATTGTGGCAAAGACATCTTCTAGAAAGGTGCTTAGACTTGTGAAAACATCAAGAGACCGAAAATCTACTTTATCCCTATATTATTTCCTTGGTTAGTCTCTTACTGTTACAAATGTGAACTTTATTTCTAATCTATATTTATTACCTTCTACTTTATCTCTTCTATCTTTGTTACAATCTACTTCACTAGATTAAACTGTTTTAGTTCTCTCAATCAACTGCATTGTAAGCATAATTTCTTTCCCACCACTCACAGTAAGCACAGAGGAAAGCTTGGCACATCTCGGCATGAGGGAACTGGCACAGCATAATCCCCTCGGGGTTACTGCAGAAAGAGGTTTTTTCCCTCCAAAAAGTAACTGCATCCAACTCTTCTGCCCCTTCAGCTGTTCCATGAAGCCGACAGTCCTGACTGCACCTACAAGGATCATTGTGGGCATGTAAATTTTTCCTTTAGAAAGCCGAAAAAGAAACTGTTCACTGAAATTAACTGATCTTTATAAAGACTATTTTTTTAATCTGTCTACATAACCTAGAAAGCTTTAGTCCCTGTTTCATATTTTCTTCCTATGCAGCTAGGTGCTACAGGTTATTTCATAATAAGCACTATTTTTTTTTCCTTTATCTTCTTTCACTATGAAACACAACCAACAAAAGAGAAAATTTAAGTAAAATAAAACCTGGCAGAAACAGAAAAATAAGCACATAAACACTTTTCATTTTTTGAAAAAACAAACAAACAAACAAAACCACAAAAGCAGTACCAGCATAAAATTCAAATGTCATCTCAAGTTAGGCACATAGGATTGAGCTATCCATCACAGAAAAAAAATCTGCTTGCATATGCATTGCGGAAAAGTGCATTTCATAAAATTAGGACCACAAAAAATCCCACAATTCCCCCAGCCATTTTTCTCTATGCTATTTACTGAATTTAGTACTATAAAACCAAAGGATATTTTAAGCAAAGCATATTTTTCTGAGTTTATTCTAGGACATCTGAATAGGATGTGTGAAATAATTCTTCTACTCTATTTACTGTAAAGAACTGCAGTCCAAGAAGATTGTTCAGCTCGTGGAATAGTATCTTAAAGACACAGCACTACTAAGAAAGAAGCCAAGAAAACAACAGAATTATTGCAGATCTAGAAAGCACAACCTCCAGAGAAAGACCTAAAAAAATTAAAATGTTTAGCATAAGGAAGGACATGGCAAATCTTGAGGTACATAAAAGACATTTACAAAGAAGAAGACTCTGCTTTCTTTATACCATGTAATGGATTTAAGTGCAGCCAGAAAGATTAAGATGAAATTCTAGGAAAACCTGATGAAGAAAATTGAAGCACTGAAAGTTTTTAAGAACAGGTGACGCAGATATTTGCCAGACAAATTGTTAGACAAATGTGATCTGGGCAAAGGAATGGAGAAACTGACCTCTTCAAATACTGTCCAGTCCTGTTTTCCTTTCATCCCATGTCTGTCTTAGTGGGCTAACAACACTCACTCAGCGGGCATACTGTGATAGCCCTGTTAAAATAGCTAAGTTATTTAACTGTGTATTTCTAAACATTAATTCATTTAAATCTCCTTTTACTGTATGTGTAGATTATTCTGTGAAGACACTTTATCATTACTGCGTTACATGAACACTTGATAGGTGTTAAATTTTGGAAATAAAGGGGTTTGGTTAATAATAAAGATGTAACATTTATCATGCATAAGCATGAGAGACTGACTATTACAAATGTAATAAAATCAAAGGAGGGAAGATTTTCAGTTTATGAGAAAGACTAGAAAAGCAATCAAAAACATGAAAAAAACTAATTTTATGACATGGAGAATATTGAAAGGAAGTGTGGCTGGAACTGGTACCATCTGATTCATATAAGTTCTACAGAGTATTCCCAGTTAACTCCTTATTACCCAAGAACTTAAGAACATGTATGAAGTTAAGTATGAGCTCAAGTGTTTGCTGATAAGTGGACAGACCACAGCCAGTAACTGAAGGAAGACTTCAGTGGCAATGGTACTTGAGATGACTACTGAAAGGGCTGGACCATTCCAGGTCATTTCACAGGAAATACCTAATGGACAAGATCTAGTGATGTCCCAGTTATGAAAGGAAAATGCAACCAGATAACAGATCAACCATGACCATGTATTTTAGCTCATTAGAGAAATTATGTACTTAACTTGTGCCTTTGTATCTCTCTTGTGTGCATGTTGATATGCATGGTATTAACAGGAAACAAAGCAGGTGTGGCAGCAATAACAGGTGAAAAACAAGCTTGCAACCAAGCAAACCAGTCTCAGTATGGAGATAAAGCTGCAAGGCCATGTACTTTAAAAATGATATAATGACTGAATTCCAATATCTGAATTGTTCTCAATGAGTCTACGTGCAGAAATGTAGAAAAACTACAGCTCACACTATGAAATGGAGACTAGATACATTTACTCAAAGCAAAGCATTCCAGTGCTGTCTAGAAAATGGTAGAGATCTTCCTCCACTTTTTATTCTATGTTTTCATTACCTTTTTAATAAATCTATCTAGTTCTTGTAAGCAACCTTGTAAAGAAACAAGTGCAAATGCTTCAAGGCTTATCTGCTACATTTTACAGCTTGATTATGTTGCTGTATCTTATAAACAATCCTTTTATTCTGATAAGAAAGCAAAACTCTGCTTAAATACATACACCATGCTCAGAAGCATTGTATAGTTTCAAGCATATTAGCCACTAATACTACTGAAATGCTGACCCCAAAAAAATATCTGTGTTATTCGCATTGTTTTCCATGCTATACTACTGAAGTAATGAGCATTTTCTAATTTACAATATCAGATATGATTCACTAATCTAGAAAATTAGATTTCTGAAAGAACACAGATCACATTTGCCAGGTACTAAAAATCCATCAGAATCTCTCTATTATTTTTAATAAGCTTTCTCTGTGTAAAAGCAACACAGAAGGAATCAATATGATTTTTTTTTCCAATTCCTATTATCATTCATTTATTCAAATAGGGTCCTTAGCCTTAGTTAAAATAGAGCTGCAGAGACCCAAGGGAAGCACATATGTATAATTCCTACAATTACTTATTTATTATTTTAATAAATTATTTATTAACAGGTTTTTTTTTAAACTTGCAGACATTTAATTAAAGTTACAGTAGGCCCCAAGACTGAGAAGTGCACATACAGATCACTTTCATATATCAGATTGAAGTCTAAATAATTTCAGTGCATGTTAATGTATAAGCAATTCTGTTTCTGTGGAAGTGCAAATAAACAGTTACACGCACACTCTAAGAGGGTGAGAAATCACGGAGAAAATGAAAGTCTACACAGCCAAGGTAGTGAAGACAGGAAACAAGCCATTCCCTGGCCTGATGGTACCCCTCCTAAAGATGAGTAGCAAGAGTTATTTTTTACTAGACAAAAAACCGAGCTACACATATAGCTGCAATGTTGGTTTGGTTGAATAGTCAGATAATTCTGCTGGGTAAGGATCTGCAGCATTCATGATCACCTGATCCTCCTCAGCCTCCTAACATAGGAGTGACGGTATGGAGATGGAGACCACTGCTGCGGTTCTCTCATGCTTGCCATGCACTGTCAGGGAGAAGGAATTCAGGCGGATAGGCCTCCAAATACCCAAAGTAGATGTTAAATGGCAGCTGTAAGCGCACATGAGGGTCCAGCTACCTTTATTCACCTCCTGGGTCAAGTGGGCACAGACATCATGAAACTAATTTACACTTAAAGATTTTGCCTGACACCTTTTACCATCAAGGACCCCTTGGAGCAGATTACGTGTTCAATGATTGAGTTGTTGCAACAGTTTGAATGTCATCTGGGGACTGGTGCAAATCGGGCCTCAGATCATGCTAAAGCCCACTCTGTCACAATCTGCATTAATTGAGTCTGGTTTAGTCTGTTTTTAAATTAACCTCCCACCAATGTGTTCTCATTATGGCATGGTCAAACCACACTGGTGGTACAGCTCAGGAAAGTTTGTTACGCTATCAGATTAGTCCAGAAGTATAAATAAATGTACATTAATTATAATTAAAAGCTGAAGCTAGCTGTTGTCCTTGGATATGCACAAACATGTGATAACTGTCTGCACTGCAAACTGTGTACAGTGGTAAAGGCACACTGGCCAGCTAAAATGTTTTAAAAGCAGCTTCTTTTGGGATTAGACTGTTACCAGACCAAGTGAGCGGTTGTATTTTGCTGAGCTGTTCAGTGAAGAGTAAGGGAAAGTGAAGTATACATGTCAGTGAAGTGTATGCAGCTGTTTCTTTTCTGGTTTAACATCCTGCGCAACCACAATGGGGAAGTTGCTCAAAACCTTCATATTTTTGTGTTTACTACTTAAAACATACACTATTGATACCACAGCCTTCTGCAGGACTTTCTAGTTCAGTCTTGCTTCCAATTCACAAGGCTGAAGGTAAAAATACTCACTCGGAATCTGCACAGAAAAATCTCTCCCTGAAAATTTTGCCACAATATCTACAGCAGAGGTACCTCAAAGCTGAATCTCACAATGTTGCTGCAGACTGCCAGATACTGGTTAGATGAAGCTTTGGGGTTTTTTCCCTTTTGTTTACAGTGATTGAATACTAAAAAACCCCAAACAAAACAGTGACCTAGGCATGTTGCTTCTTCTTTAGGCCTAGAAGTCTTTATAATAAAGTTATGAAAGTGTTTCTGAATACTCATACACACAAAGACATGAAAGCTTTTTCCATGTTAAGGCAAGTGGCGTAATCATAAAGCATCATCCAAGCTTGCTTAGGGTAAACTGGCACCAAAATTGTAACATTTCTTTGTGCTAGATATCAAGACATACCAAGAATACAGGACAAAATGGATGAGCCTGGCGATGGCCAGCAAAGGGAAATGGTCTGTACTAGGGCCTAGTTAGTACCGAACACTTTTCGCTTACTGACTTTACTGATATGTTTGAAGAAAACAAAATAAGAAATCCATGCAAACTGGTTTGCAACAATTTGATGAACATATGGAACATCCTGCTCACAAGCAAGTGAGGTTTACAACCATATGCTCAGTCAGTCTCTGGTATGAATATTGCAAGTCTGCAACGTGCCAAGAATTGATCGTGTAAATTTGTATTTCTGATTATTCTCTGTAACAATCACGGTGACCTAGTTGAGCTTGATCAACCCAGTCTCCCAAGGAAAAGAGGTAGGGAGAAGAGCATTTTATTGGTTTTATCATAGTTGCTATTTAATTGATTTGTGTGGGAAGTTTAGGATTTTTTTGGAATTGCCATTCCATATATGTCTTATATTGAATAGGAACTGCAAAGGTCAGTATGAAAGCTAAGCCAAGTACATGTTATACAAACCTCATCTGCATTAAATGCAGAAGGTCCAGCAATCCAGTGATGTCCTACCTTCACTGAGGACAAGAAAAATGTGACACTCAGGAAAAAGAAATGGACAAGGATAGATTAATTTCTCGGGGGAGACAGATGGCTAACACCTGCTGAGATCCTTGAAGAGAGCTGAAAGCATTTCTTGGATAAGGCTGGGAGAGGAGCAGTGTGACTTGCTTTTAAAAGCCAAAGAGGACTATATCTAGGAAGAACCACAGAAGTGTTCTTGAGAGATTTGCTCGGGCTGAAAAAGTCTGTGAAAAACTGGAAATGTTTACCTTTTGGCTCTTCCTGGGTGCAAAGCAGGGAATCAGTAGAAGACTCACTAGCTGACTTCAGTGAAGAGGAGACTTGAAGCTACAGTTGTTTAGATCCTGACAAGTTTAAGCATGTGAGATGTCCTAGACCAACTGGGAAGAATTCTCTTGAATCTGGAAAGACACCAGAAAGAGCAGCTTTAGTAGCTGCAATGAGAACAATATCTGGCACTGGTGAAGAATGGCTGCCACTGGGGTCATCTGCCTAGCAAACAACTCTGTTTGAAACACTTGAGGTTTATATGCAGTGCTGAAGGCTGTAAGTACAGAGAGTTCATTAAGAGAGTTAATAAAGTAATAGGAATGGGAGAGGTGACGATTTCTGTAACCTCATATACCCATGTAGCGAATTTGCATTATTGAAAGCATTATCAAATTGAGCTGGAGATCCTCCAAGGTCTGTGTTCAGATACCCACAGGACAGATATCAGGGTTACAAGTATAATCTGACCAAGGAAAATTTTTTCTAACCTTCTTGATTAATGGTTTGCCTTTTCCCTGAAACAAAGGTTCATAACTATTGTTCTGTTTCTTGGTGATAAAAATTCCTAGTAACATAATAACATATAGTTGCCCATGTAAATATCAAGAGTTGAGAGGTTTTTTGGCTTTATGGAACACTACAAGTTTGTTGAAATCTATGGTTTCTTTAGGGATATATTATTTTTCTCACAATTCCATGAAGTGAAATAAAATTGAACCACTATGTTCCAGCATCACTGGAATGTAACAGTAACTCTGTTTCTGAAGTGCTAGGGCCTGAGCCATAGTCCCTGAACCAAAGTTGACCTATGGATGAACCCCACGACCAAACAATATATTTTGCAGCAGTAACCAGTGGAAGAGCTTTTTTCTTTTTCTCTCTGTCTGGAGGTGTGCTGCAGGGCCGTGGGACCTGATGCCTGGCCTTGCTGAGAGATATGTGGCCAAGACCAAAATAGAAAGAGATACTCCTTTGGGTTCCTCCCCAGGCTCTGGACAGACCTTGGGCGGAATCCAATAGGGAGGATAACACCAGATGTTCCACATTTGAAATTCTGAAGGTTGTTTATTCAACTGTATAAAAGCTAGGCCCTCTTGCAGTGACTTGGGATGCATCATCTACAAGTGGGCACACTACGTAGGACCTCCCTGATTGCTGGGAAAGGTTCCCCAAACCATCACTGCAACAAGGGCTCCCCAGCAACTGCAGATCTGGATGTTGCTGAAGTATTAGAGCAATTGGCGATGTATCTCTGCAACCGGGGCTCCCCAGTGACTGCAGACTACAGTTATTTTACCCTGCTTATTCCCACTGCTGCTAACCATATAATTTCATTTCTGTAGCATCTGGAAATAGACAGTAAAATAAGCTTATACCTTTGTAGGTATCTGTATTCTTTCTGTTGGCCCTGTCAGTTAGCAAAACAGTTTCCTAACTTTTTCTAAACTTTCTTTTTTCTTATGCGGTAGAATATTGTTACTACTACTTCCATTTATACTGGTATATAAAAATCTGATTAATGAGATTGTGTTGAGATAAGAATAACTTGGAGTTACACTGTATCAAGCTACTTTCAGGTAGCTGTTGACAATTAAAAGATACTGAAGTTATTAAAATGAAGTAGTTATTATTCTTACTTTCTTCTCTCTCCATAAATTTACAGATCCATGTTTTAACCTGTCAATTATAATTTGGTATTTTGATAGTTCAGAATATTAGTAAAACGTCAGTAATCAAAACTAAGTTTAAATAAGAAGGTTAGAATTCACAAATTGTATGTTTTCAAAATAATATTTTAAAGACTTCTCTCAATAGTCAAGGTAACAGCTAGAATGATACCTGTGAAGATGAAAGAACTTGCTATCTGTGTCAAACCCACATAGTCTTCAAATAATCTGCTTGTGCAGTATCACGCCAGTAATGTACTATTTCACAGCAGTAACAAGACCAAAGATACATCGAGCTTAAACAAAAGGGATTGTGTTTGTAATACATTATTAGACAGAGACCTTTCAAGGAGCCTGAGACATTTCAACAGAACTTGAGGACAAATTAGTCATGGTCAGTAAGGCTCTTGAACAGCAAAGCAAGATGTCTGATAAGTAGCTTAAGATTTAACAACTACCTTAGAGAATTTCTGAGTATTACATAGAGTACTCATCTTCTGACCCATTGCATCTTAAACAGAATCAGAAGCAAACCACACAGATGAATATTTACAAGTTTGCAATAAAAAAGGGAATATCTTGATATTCCCAAATGTCAGACCAGCCTTAGAAGAAATTCCTCTCTTATATACATTATTTACTTGTTGACTGAACCTCTGATTTTATATAGAGCAGTAGAGTATCTTGGCTCTGCTGACAAGGTGAACTGGCTAGACTGGAGACAAGGCAGAGGAAAACTGCCACATTGCGTGTACAATTTTGTTTTCAAATGCAACACAGAAACCTCCAGTTCTCACCTCTAAAAAAAGACAACCATTTCCTTTCCCTTTTGGTCTTGACTGAGAGGTCTTTTACAACAATGATAGCTTCATGCCAAGATTAGGTAAATTATTATGGAGAAGCTGTGATGGGATTTATGTACATTGACAGGACATTTGAGCACAATACTACGTGGGAGGTTTACTTACCCTCCTTTCCCTTTAATATCAACAGAGCAACCAAGCCCTCTGTAATCTTTTATAAGAGAGGAATTCAAAGGAAACCGGATTTTAGCCAACAGAGGTAAAAGCTCAGAAGCCCTTTATCTGACTTAATAGAATTTTCTCAGTTCCTGTAGCAAGGTAACAGTCTCTTTCTTGTGTCAGTAAGTACCTTACACTAGAATGAAATGCTGTTTATTTTAACTTTTTAAAAGCCTAGACTCTAAAACGTGGTGTCTTTTGTCCTACACTTTGTCCTTCTTACTCAAGGACAGACTGTACTGATACACAAAGGTGACAAACAAGTGAAAGAGTTTCAGAAGAGAAAGATTTTATGACATCAGGCTCAGTATCTGGGATGAAAAGACTTCTTAAAATAAAGAAAAAACAACACGCAAAAAGAGCAAGAAGACTGTAGGATACACACAGGAAGAAGGAAAGTACATTCTTGTCTTCAGGATATTTAGCTTGCAAAACTTGTACTGACACATGGAACATATTGGCCTGCGGCAGAGAAGTACTAGCACCTAATATGAGAAGCTAGGGCAGGACCTTCTACCTCATTGGATCCTCCTCTTCTCTCCATTTCTGTTTAATGTTTAAGGTTTGTCTTGGGGATTCTGACATTGATTTTAAACAATCACATAGGAATGCTTGCCTCACGCATTACAGAGACCTTGATTTTAATCAAAAAGGACTGCCTGGACTGTTTAGATTAATACTATTTCTTGGGGTAGCAAATTCTTAAACTGTGTTTGGCAGCAAATGAATGCCTATTTGCATTACATCCGTCAGATTCAGTGCCTGAGAGCTTGTAAGAGGGTCCTCAAAAGGGAGACTTTCAGATGTTGCCTAAAGCATCTGCATGTAACAGCATTCTTCCAAGATGGCAGAGGACCTGTAGGTCCATCATAGGACTATAGAAACCTCACAGACATGATAGAAAGGGAATTAGTGTATTTCTCAAAAATGTGTCTGTAATTTCGGAAATTCCTGCCACGTTTCATAAACTTTTAAGAAATATGACATTTATTTTAAGACCCATGAAATATCATCTAGGAGAACAATAAAACACACGGAAAGAAATTGAGAACCTAAGAGAACTTTAATTCACTACAGATTTTTCACTATAATTATATTTTATGGCATTAGCTCTGCATTTCTTGGGAAACAATTTTCTTGCAGGAATTTATTGGTTTGTTTTTTCTTTTTTTTTTTTTTTAAAGTATCTTTTCTAGAAAATTAAGCAATTGGAACTTGGAAAAAAAATACTCTTCCCTTATAGCTGTTCCCTAGCAGATGAAAAGAAGAGAAAAAGTGATGAACACAAGCATGAAGTAGTAGACACCAGAATGTGTCCTAAAGCCCACCTACTTGGAATGTCTGACCACGGGAATCATTAAAAATGAGATTATGTTCCCATGGAAGGTATCTGGGGCATGATATTTGGAGAAGGCTGGGCTAGCAGCAGTTAATAAGGACTGACTACCTTGGGTTCTTCAGAAAGTCTGCAGCATTTGAAACCCTGTGTGACACTGCAGCCAGAGTCTGTCCAATGCAATTCTCTCAACTCTGTTTAACACACCATGACCTTAGTTTTACTGTGACAAATGCTCCCAAAGGGCTTAGAAGTCTGTTAAGAGAAGGATCAAAGACAGATTTCTTCCTCCTGGTTGTTGTAGCATTTACATTCACTTCCAATGACTTCTATCTTGCAAATGGGCAGCCCCCTCTGGAGTACTGTGCTTGCTTGCAGACTTCTGTATATACATTAACTTTGGGTTTACCTCTTCAATAACATCTCTGAGGGACTGACTGTGAAACGGTAATTCCTAACAAGTGACCACACATTTTTTTCATATTTTCTATAGGTTCTTGCATTTAAAAAAGAACCAGTATTTCATGAGGCAGGAAATTATTTTAAAAACAAATGGCTATAGGCTTCTCTTTGAGGAAAACATCTTCCAAGGGGGAAACAATTAAAGATATTTTTGTTATATTTAAAAAAGATAAGAGACATATCATGAAAAGGTAGAAAAGTGCACTGTCTCCCTTGGCTGCACTAGAAATCTGATACAATAAGAATGCTTGAGACTGTCTTACTCAAGGCTACTATAGCTGCTATATCACCCTGCTAAGGTTCACCAAAGCAAAAAACATACTCCAAAGGAAGTGCCAAATGTTTGGGTCCCATACTAAAGTCCTGCTACAGGACTAGAGAGCAGAGTCTGTTGGATCCCAGGATGCTTCATATTCCTCTGCATATGATCTTCTAAGTCTGTCCTTATGTTCACATTCTTATGTATTGCTTCCATGATTATTTCAAAATTTATGCAGTGTTTAAAATTATATAGGTAGATTTACGATTCCATAGTTACTTTTTCCTCTGTGCTCAGACTGTGCTCACCCTTCCTCTATCATCCCTGAACACCCAGAGTTAACCACTAATAGTTCTGTGATTGCTCTGCAGATTACCAGACCTGTGATTTTTTCAGTCACATCAACCCACCTGTTTAAATGAGTAACTAGAACCTCTGATAACTGGAGGGCATATGTGGCTTCTGGAATGAACGGCTGGGTTTAGCTGGCGTTGAATTCGTCACTAATTAAAGTCAGTTTCCAAGTCAATGCCTACAACAAGTTCAAGGATCAGGAAAATAATTAGCTTTATATTAAAAGCTAATAAACCAAAATAAAATTCAGATTCGCTTAGAAGCAGAGGGACATGATCTTTCTCTGTTTTGTTTTCTTTTTTTTTCAGGAGAATGCAAGGAGAAGTAATTTTATTTAGAGAAGCTTCTTCTGCTATCTCTATTTGTATTGAGCCAGGGAGATGGGAACCAACAGTTCCAGTTTCCACTCTAGACAATACAGCAACTAGGGAGAAGCAAGTGTCACAAACAAGGTCTATTACTGCTCCAAAGGACAAAACACCTTGTTCTTGGGCTTGGCAATTCAGAGTGCGGTGGATTGCCTACATACACCTGGGAATCTTCACTCGGAAAGGACTAACTCATCTTTCCAAAGGAAGCTTTGTCTCACAACCCTGCCTAGGATAACAAGGTGGCACTTTTATCTTCCTGGCATATCTCTAGCAATAACAAACTGCCAACTGGTAACTGGGTAAGAGCTCAGAAAGTTAGGAAGAAGCCAAACTTTCAGCCTAGACACATAACAATGAGAGCTCTTGGTATTAATGGGTAGAAGTGAATTACTGTGCCAGGATAATTCCGGGCTCTAGCAAAGAAACATTAGTATCTTTGTGTTATACTAGTATCCTCTTGTATTTATATTGTCTGTAGCAAAATTAAAGATGTAGGGTATATTGTAAGTAGACTGCTTCAGAGCTGTTTTCTTTTTGCTCCCAATCACAGATAGATTCTTAATGATTTTATAGCTGATATCTTGTTGTGTAGTTGTGTAATTTTTTTTCTATTTTCTGATGGTTTTCTATTCTCAGGCTAACTCTAGCATAAACAGACATCCTCTCAAAAAAAAAGTATTTCTACTGGAGTCTGTATGGTCCTGCTCCTTTCCTCACTGGAAAAGAATGCAGGTAGGTTACAAACAAACCAAATACTTCAGACATATTAAAAACAGCTTTCCTTTGCCACGTAGCATTCAGACGAATGCTACAGGGTAGTAGTCCTGCACCAAGACACTGTTCCAGCTGCATTGATGTCATCACAAACTATCAAATGAGATTACATTTATATCCCTTCCCCTTATTCATTCCTGAAATTGTCATAATGTCTTGTGTCATTGATACGTTCTTCTTAGAAACAGATTGCTGGATACCAGTTTCCCTCTATTATGAGGAGGGAGAAAAAAGAGTGAGAGGCTGAAATTTTAGTGAATAATCTTATCCAGATATAGAATGAAAAGTGTGACAAGGGAAAAAAAAAAAAATTCCAAAACAAATTACTTTGCATAATAGAAAGAAGAGGAGAAAGAAAGATGGGTTAGGGGAAGATTTTGCAAAAAGTTTTGAAAATTCCTTACTCAGAATTAACTAAAAAAGGGACCAATCTTCCACAAAATGAAATCACCTCTCATCTTTATTCATGATTTATTCTAATTTGATTGTTTACAACCTGACTTAACATGCCTGACTATTTATATATATATTGTTGAGAATGATTCTGTTAAATTTCCTGCCCATAGACATTTTTTTTCTAACACAGATAAATGGAGAATTTGAGAACAGAAGCCACTTAATACAGAAATAGTAGCTGGATGACAGTAATGGCAATGTTATAACATGGGTAGTAACTCAGGGTACATCATGTTCATGTTCCCTATGCTACTATGAACAACGGATGCATCAAGAAAATACGATCTCATCACTTGAGAGCATACTTCAGGTTAAAGGGTGAATTGAACCAATCTCAGGTACATGATTTAGATTTGAGATTATGAGAAGTAGAGATCTAAACCTACATCAAAGCCCACAGCATAATAACAAAGAACTGATTCAGAACATTTTAACTATTTCTTAGGTGAAAACACAGTTCAATCAAAAAAATCAGAAGAAATGCTTTGAGCAAAAGTGATTTGCCAATTTTTTTTTCATATAGAGAGAAAGGTGAATGCATCTAAACAGCCCCAGTCATGGCCTTTTTCCTCCATTTTTTCCTATTTCTCTGTACTTATAAGCAATATATTAAGAAGCATAAAACAAAGCACTCTGTTTCAAGAGTTCTAAAATGAAATACCTATCTTTCAAAACTGTATGGCCCTCCAGCTGAATTCACAGTTTCATTCTGAGCAGGAGAAAAACAACATCCAAAATCCTTCACAGAATGGGACTTTTCACTTACAACATAGTTTTCTGGCAAAGTCTGCTGCTGAGAGGTGGTAGCAAAATTTTGAAGTCCTTAAAATTGTAGCCTGCTCATGTACGAGGGAGTGGCATAATTACTGAAATAGCAAAGTGGGGAGGGGACTCAGTGGGAAGACATTATTTCACCCAGAAGTAATTAGGAAGAAACCAACAGGTTGCTGGAAACATCACTGAACTTTGGTTTCATTGCAGATCCCAGACCTACAGTATTTGGCAGACTCAGATAAATACTCAGGTGTTTCAAATGAGCCCTCAGTCCAAGTCTTTTTGAGGGTTTTTCATTGCAACAGCAAACTTGAGTCACAGTCTTCTTGCTGAAGTAACAAAGCTGTCATATCTTAGGGAAAAATGAGCAACCCTTTAGGTTAAACGTGTAGTATAGCCCAACAACTGCTTGGGGTTTATTTTCTTTTTTGCCTACAGATTTGCTCTTGGAAAGGTAGAATGAGAAATGCACAGTAAGAAGTTTGCAGAGTCACTACAGAATTTGTTCCCTGTTTCAAGAAGACAAGAGAAAGGGGATGCAGAAATGATGTGACAACCTCACATTCACTAATACCACTTACTTGATGCCACAGGAGCAAAAAGGTTACCTTTCAAAAAACAAGAGGTCTGACATGACTGATGTGTGTTTGGAAGTTCTTCCACATCTTCCATGCAGTAACGTAAAAGCCCATACACAGCTTCTTTTGGTTCTTGCTTTAACCGTTACCTTTGTCATGCACAGTAAAACAACACTATTCAGTGTATTATAGAATGGTGAAGAGGAATGTATGTTTGCCTTTGCCTTTCCCTGTAAGCCTTGTATGAGCAATTTACAAGGTAAGGTAAATGTCTTCAAAGTGACTAGCTGTTCAGTACAAAAAAAAAGGAAAAAGTAAAAAACAACCTTTTCTGATACTCTGAACGGTTGAGTCTAGTTAAATGAAATCAGAAGGATTTGCTGATTGAGATTGAAGTACTGAAAGGCTCAGCTGAATTAAGAAGAAATGTGGAAAGAATCAAACATGCAAGGCCAAAACTCATTACAGCCAATGACTGTATTTACCTCAGTGAAGAATTTTCCTCAAACTATTGATTTTTGCCTTATTCACCAAAAGCAGCTCCCTTTTAAATATAATTCAAAAGCTATGATAAAATATGACAGACAGATTGTTTTCAAATATATTCATTTACACAGCATTAGCCCCAGCTAAGGAGGGAAGATCTTTATATTGACAGTTGAAAGAATTCAAAATAAGATCTTGAGTAAGGCAAAGATTCATAAAAATGATAAGGAAAGGGGATCAACTCATTATCATTTCCACATTACAGATGAAACCTAGAAACAGCACCCAATAGAATGGCAACTACCATAGCCATGTAAACTAATGCATTTACAAGCACAAGAAGATCTGGGTCTTGTGAGTGTGGTTCATTATCTGTTCTGAAATAAAGCCACATACAGATTTAGTCATTTAAGTGATATAGCTATATGGAACAACACCAGCTTGTTTCAATCTTAAAACTTCTTCCAGAGACTCTTCCTCTACCTCTTCAGAGGTCAGAGGAAAATCCAATGTCTATCATGAATCATAAACTGAGATTAACAACATAAACTCAGTCTGGCTACAACTTATATTACCTGCTGTGAACCAATACACCTTAAAAATGCACAGACTCTGTTCAGTTGCTGCAAAAGTTCTCACCAGTTACCAGCCGGCTGTTGTCTACTGTTGATAAATAAAAGGTTACCTTGCAAAAATGAAGTGACTTCTTTTTCTTTCAGCAAAAAAGTTGAAGACCACAACAGAATTTCAGCCTAGCTCAGGACATAGCATTACCATTTTTATAAATTTGTAGCCAAGACCTAATAAGATTACTGATCTTGGTTTGTTGTTTTTTGTTTGTTTGTTTTAAGGTACTATTTAAAGAATAGTACTATTTAAAGAGTAGCACCTATTCACAGAGGAAATTACAGTATTCATCCACTACCTGGGATGTCTAACTGTTTT
Organism: Eurystomus gularis; assembly: GCA_013400335.1. NCBI lineage: Eukaryota > Metazoa > Chordata > Aves > Coraciiformes > Coraciidae > Eurystomus > Eurystomus gularis. The sequence continues at coordinate 122,083 of VZZY01022084.1, read as the reverse complement.
TTCAAGTGTTATCTAGGTGCAATTAAACTCAAAAGTCTTTGCAGATGCACTGCTGCAGACCCAAATAAGTAATTTTAAAATGTACTCTGAAATGCTTCTGGTTTAGATTTGTCTTATGATACTGTGACAATCTTTGTATTTCTACACACTGAATGTGCTATGTTATAAAAGGCAAGTAGTTTGAGAATGGTTTTCTGGTCCTTTAAGTTCCTAGTTCTCTGGACTTGCAGTCCTTAAAGCTTGCTATAGTTCCTGCCTTGCCTCAGTCACATGGGTCTACTTTCTGGAAGTGGTTGGGCTCAGCTAATACTCATTATTATGGTATACACAGTATCATTCATTATTACTGAGAAGATCCACCCTATTGCAAAGTAGAAAACTGTAGTGGGTCTGGCTGAGCTGGTTTTCCCTGTAGCAGCCCTCATGGTGCAGTGTTTTGTGCTGGGAGCTAGAAGGGTGTTGATAACACACCCGTGTTGTGACTGCTGAGCAGTGCTCGCACAGCACCAAAGCTCTTCCCAACATTCCCCCCACAAGGGGATGGGATGGGCAAGATCTTGGGAGGGGACACAACCAGGACAGCTGACCTGAACTGACCAAATGTATATTCCGTACCATAGGACATCAGCTCAGCTATAAAGCTAGGGAAAAGGAGGAGGAGAAGGGGGGCCGTTCCATTGTCCTTGAGAACAATCGCTATGCATCTTGGAGCCCTGCTTCCCAGGGAGTGGCCAAACATCGCCTGCTGATGGGAAGTAGAGAATAAATCTTTGTTTTCCTTTGCTTCCACGCACAGATTTGCTTGGCTTTGCTTCTATTATTATTAAACTGCTTTTGTTTCTCATCTTATTTTCCTCCCCTTTTTTTGTTCTGCTGAGGAGGGAGAGGGGAAAAAGGGGGGGGGGGGGGGGGATAGAGCAGCTTGGGGGGCACCTGGCACTCAGCCAAGGTTAATCCACCACAAAAACATTAATCTATTCACGCTTGCTTACTTGGCAAAGTATCTTGCCGAGTTTTAGAAATGACTATTGTTCAGTGTTGCCATTTTCAACATATGCTATGGTTCTATGTTTCTAAGATCTTTCGTCTTGAGAGAGGTCTGATGCCTTTGAAGACATATCATGGACTTAAACGATTTTTGTTGGAGAGGAAGTGAAGGACATTTGGTAGGTGCTTATTGCTTCTAGAAAAATATTTTTTAAAAAATTCTGACCTGAAGAATTCACCGTTGCAGTAACTCTAGACTCAGCAGTTCATAGAAAAATATCAAAATTCTGATGGATTTGTAAGGATCATCATTGCATACATAAGCAGATTCAACAACTCCGATACATTGCTATGGTACAATATAGTGGTGAAAACACTCAGTATTACACTATGATTGGAAGCTGTTCCTTTTGAGATAGTACAATAACAAGGACACAACACAAAGCCATTTCTTGTTTTTGTTTTACTACACATGAAGATGAATACAGCAGTTCAAAATTCCCTTTCCAGTGTTATGTCTAATATGCAAAATATTGGCCAGATATTCTCATTTTCAAGAAAGAAAAAAGAGCAGAGGAACAAGGCATAAGTTTTAGTGACAGAAAGGACTACTACCATAAACTGACTTGATCATTCTTCCAAGGGAAGCCCATTATTTCTGATTAATCTGACTTTTCAAAAGGGCCTCTTGTCCTTATTTGAGGCCCTGAAGTGATGAAAGACCATGCTTATAAGTTATCATTGCAACCATTTGCACTTTCGTTCCAGATTAAGTGTATCTTCAAAGTCCAGCCACTAAATTTATATATCTTTACCCATTTCTATCATACATCTTCTCTCTATATGGTTTTTTTTTTTAGAGGGTGTTAAAATAATCTCTTAATTTCCTTCCAAATAACCCAAAGACCTTGACCTTTTTAATCTCTCATTTATAAGGTGCCTTTTCCATACCTAAAATCACTGCTATTACTCAGCTTTTTAAAGAATGGGCAAAAGGAAACTGAAGATGTTGGTACGGAGGCAGAAAATAGTTGTAGCCTTGATGGACAGTTATGTACAAGTATCTAAGACCTTATAATTATAAAGCAGAAGCACAAAAGGCTGAACCTATAAAACTGTTTTATTCCAGAAAAATCTACACATCCACTACTGTAGAGCTGATAGGGAAAATATTTGGCTTCCAAGAAACTGCTCTTCTGGCAGCTAGAGAAATAAAAAGGAATAAAGGGATAAAATATAAGAAATACACCAACCCAAAGATGGTAAATAGTTCTAATGGTCAAAAGTACAGAGGAGTGCCTAGAAAGGAATAGGGGAGAAGATGGATATGCAGGCATCCATATATTAATGGATTTCACATAGGACTTACATACTTGTGCACATTCAGAGACATCATAAGGACTTGATGGGTACAGGATTAAAGAGCCCTCCAGGAAAATATATTAACTGGGAATCATTCACTTGGTGTCTAAAGGTCTAGCGTTTGCTGCAGAAAAGGATATTGAAGTGTGCCTTAAACATGATCTAAAATGAAATATTTGAGAGGGTTTTATTTTTACCAGGGACTTGATGACAGCAAAGATCTGAATCCTTCTTTGGCAACAAAACCAGATCCCGAAGTCTTCGTTTTGTTCACCACTGACACTCTTTTTCAGTTACCGAAGCTTTAGGTGCAAGCAAGCAAGTCTTTCACAATCTTTTTGTCCTGATTGTGGAGCTTTAGGACCAAGTGGCAGCAGGCAATTCAAATGAAAAGGTCATTTTGTTAATAAATAACCAAGTAATCCCTTTAAGCAAATAGCCCATCTGGTTCTGCAATTTGCTCAACATTTATCAAGAGAAGAACACAGCCTTTTCAATATATTATTTAATCCACTGTATCTGTGCTGAATCAGCAAAGCTTGGATGTGGCAGACTTCACAGAATAGTAGGGGTTGAAAGGGACCTCTGGAGATCATCTAGTCCAAACCATCTGCCAAAGCAGGTTCACCTAGGGCAGGTTACACAAGAATGTGTCCAGGCAGGATTTGAATGTGTCCAGAGAAGACTTTTCTTGCACAAACAAGCCTTCATTTACTCCACATGCACAGGGAAGATGAACCACTCTGTTCCCTCCTTTGGCACCTTGTAGAGAAAAGGCAGCAGGGAGCTGACTTAGACTAGACTTATTTTGCAGAAAACAACATCACTGCAAGAAACCAAGAATGGTCAATGAAGAATAGAGAAGAACTTGCTCTATGATTCTTGGTTTGGTACTTTTTTTAGTTTTACTGAACAACATAATTCACACTTTGATTTCACAGAAGCACATCTTATAGATTTGCACGAAAAACCCAAGCTGTGCTGCTTTTTTCCCTATGTTGTTTCAGTGTGTCCCTAGACTTACCATCTTCCTACCCTTAGAAAAACAAGGGAAGACTGAAGGTCAAAAACTTACTTGTAATATACAACCATGTTTTATCAAGGATTCTCTCAAATTCTTACCTACTTAAGATGGCATCTCTGGCCCATCTGAGCATTTTTCCTTGTTTACTGTTGGTGGCAGAGGGATTTTCACTCACTTTGGTCACTTAGTCATCCTCCTTTTGCATTTCACAAACAGGTCTTTACTATTCTTCTCCCAGTTAATCTATGCTAACTTCCAGTCTGTAAATGCTATGAAAAGCTAACGATAGAAAAAAATTACTAGTTACGAGGTGAGACGTCTTACATACAGAAGTAACATGTTAAATCAAATGAGTGAAATAATAGGTGGATCTTATACTATGAAAAACTCTGTAGGCTTGGGATGGTACTTTCTGTATAAGGTAGCAGATCTTTTTTTCTCTTGATTACAAAACCATGAGAATATTAGTTACAGACTAAAAAACTGTAACAGACATTACTCTGGGACTTGTAAAAAAGGAGACTTAGGAGATTTCTGAACAAAGGAAGGGTCTGCTTTTGCCTTTGTCTAATATGTCCAGGAAACAAGTTTTTATCTACAGTTTTTTGCTTTAAAAAACCCCAAATAAATAAAACCGACCAGATTGCATCAATAATACTCCTGGCCTGCATCTCTGCAGACTTCTTGTCTGAGCAGAAAAATGACAAGCATTTTCAAACTCACAAAAAACCCCAGACCAAAACCCTGGTAGTTGTCAGAGGTGAGCTAAAACTGTACTGGGGCAGCCGCATGTAGAAGGGACACTGGCCACACTCTGCAGCTCCCCAATCTGCTTGCAGCGAACTGATCATTGACTGGTTCAGATCATGTGTTGAACAGTGAAAGCTTGCTCTGACAATATCTGTGTCTGTCAAGTAGTGTTGGTTACAATCAGCAATGAGTAGAACTTCTAGCAGGGGCTCTGTGTAATGATAATTTTGTAGAGGATGCGTGTGATTGTAACTGTGTATGATCAGGAGACATATTCAGGAGACAAGTTCTCGGACTTTTTACTGTACGAGTTTTGGATGCTAGACAAAATGGTTTGTTTTATTAACCTGTCATGTGCATAAACAAATATTGTTTTTTTAAAGCTATTTCAATGGTTTTTAAATACATTTCAATTAATCTAGTGGTATCTGTTTGAGGATAAGGAAAGTATTACACACCCAAAAAGCTGAAACGTCATAAAGGCAACAAAATACTTCAAGCAGAGAGCTCTGACAGATAGATTTCTGTGAACATAGAAGTCCTCATCAGTTTGTGTACCCAGCTAAATCAGTTTTACCGATAAAACATTTTATTTTCTGAAGCTACAGATGCATTCTTTCACCACAGCATGCATCCTTTTTTTTATACACCAGTTTATCAAAAGTAATGTGTAGGCTCACACTGCTGCAAAGGAGACAAGATGTGGATATGAAAAGTAAAGTAGCTGAATGTGAAGAAAAGGAGGAGAGGTAGGAATAGGTGACAAGATTCAAATGCTTGGAAAATAAGAGAGCACAGAAACAAGAAAATGTTTCTAAGGAGCAGAAAGGATTGTCCTGTTTCCTATGCCAGGTGAGGACATTGCTTCTTCCTGAGAAAGCAGGAGTGATTAACAGTCTGCTCACTTGCTCAGGCTAGATAGTTGAGTGCTGGGCAGGACCTGTGTCACTGCCTGGCTCCCAGGAGCAATATCATCACACACTGTCAACAGAAGTGACTGTTCTGCTTGTTTAGATTATTTTATGTTAAAATGCTTAAAAGAGAGCAACACCTCTTAAATCTTCTGAATTCTGAGCATCTTGGAATCTTTTCCCTCCCCAAAACCCTGCCTTTTATTCAGCAGAAGGAAAAGGGCAAGCTGGTCATTGCTGCCTCCTTCGACCTGCCACAGCTGACACTGCCCCATGACTTTAAGGCTAAGAAACAAGGAAAAGTATAATGGGAGGTTTTACTACTCTCTATTAAAGTGCACGTCTCTTTCTGTGCTGTGAATAAATGAGCTTATTCTGAAACCAATCACCATAGCAGACAGAGCACAAGAAAAAGAGGCACGTGAAATCTTCCAAAGTCAGTAAAGAAATGAGCAGAGCTGGACCCAGCTGAAGGTCTGAGAGACCAAGATTATGGTCATCTGGGCAAATAGTGTCTGCAGATTAGAGACACATACTTTTATGAAATTGCTTTGAAACTCTCATTTTAGCATTATTCCAAAACAAAATTCTGAGTTTTATCACCTCAGGGGGCATAATGCAATACCTCTGCCAGTATAAGAACATGAGAGTGCTATAGGAGTTCTACATGAGCCCAGCATGAAATAGGCTGGTGATCAACAGATTTAGTCCCTCAAAAACAAAAGCTACCAAGAAAAACCTGCTACAAATCTACTTAGACAAGTGATCTGTAGCCTCTGCAAGGAACAGGTCAGTAGGTTCAAAGCCATATAGAAGTGTCAGTCCTCTGTGTTTTGAGAGAACAAGAGATAATTTAAAGAGCAAATAAGTGATAATTTATGGATCTGTTCTTTTTCCAGGGAATAAAAATCAGTTTGTAGTTTTAATGAGTGCTTAATTGGAAATAATTTGTCTAAAAGATGAAGGATTTCACTGCAACCAGTGAGAATGGTGTTGGATTGTAGCAACGAGAAATAGTGCATGCACCACAGGCTCTGGGCAAAGAGCAGTTGGCATTAAAACCAATACCATATGAAATACATCCTGGCAAAATAACTCCTAGTAAGGCAGAAAAGAGGCAAGGCAAAGCATCCCCCATGTCTCTGCTAAACAGAACTTGGAAACTGCTGACCTGTCTCAGGACAGTTTCTTGCCAGAGATCGGAGCAGATCCTACCAAATTTAGAGAATAAAGTTACAATGAAAGAAGAAAAACAAATAGGAGAGAAACATAAGCAGCAAACAGTGAGGTCAATGTAGTATACTTCTTGCTATATTAAGCGTAAAGGCCAAAGAACTCATTGGTCTTCATTGACTTCAATGAGCTTTTTATGTGGTTTAAAATTACAAGGAAAGCACAGAAGCAGTGACATTATATAATTGTGTTTAGAGATAGGATATGGCTTGTAAATATTTTGTATGGCTTTTTGTAAATATCTAATTGAATTAAGAAGCTGAATAAGCTTAGAAAGTATCTATAAATTACAAATATTCTGCCAAAGATGTTGACAGTGATGATGTGACCCTGGCAACAAGAAAATCATGGTCATATTAGATGCTATTCATAGGCAGTCTCATATTGGGAATCTAGGTCATAAACAAATATAGGTTTCTTGATATCTAGACAATAGGACTGATTAACACCAGCTGAGGACTTTATAGTTTACATGACAAATATTCATACTGGTCACTTGTAGTCTCATGCTTCTACCAACAGCAGCAGCAAAATCACATCTTTCTAGTGGGCATTATTCAACCCAGAGCCCTAAATGTTTTTCTCAGGGATAGAACAGGGAACACATACACCTGCAGTTTTTCTGACTTCATGCCTTTTTATTGCTCTTTTACACAAATGTAGGTTGGCAAAAATGAGTCCTGAGACATAATTCACAGTGCCTGAAAGACAGGCTTCAAGCTGGTTCATGTAAGTGCACTGAAGCCAACTAAATTACACTGGCAGAGATGACAGAAAGATCTGCTGTAATATTTAGCATCAAAACTGCTTGCAGGAAAGACAGGTTGACTTCTCAAAATAATAGAATGAAAGAGAGAAAGAAAAAAATAATTATTAATAAATCACAGTATAAACACTACTCCATGTTACAATCAGGCATGGGTCATAAGATTATTACCTCCAACTGGTTAATTTGGGAAAGGCAATTTATTAAGTGTACAGGCTGTTTCAACACAGATGGTTTTGCTTTGATTCTGGTGACTTTAATTTTACTAGCTAAAGTGCTTGCATACAAATACAAGATAAAGGACATGAAGTCAAATTCCTTACTACTATAGGTATCACTCCTATCATATAACTGCATTTATATATTTAATAAACTGTGTATGTAATAATCATGGTTCTTAGACCCACTGTTTTGGCTAGGAGGCTGATCCACATATCACTCCTAGGATTGTTGCAATTCTTAACTCTTAGTTTATTCCTGATCCATTTAAGGTCAATTGTTCCAGCCTCTTTGTGCCTTAAATTACTTCTCTGTTGAGGGTAAACACAAGAATATTCACATCCCTTCTCAGACTTCATTTTGGCCACAGCACACATTAAGAGCCTTCAGTATTTTTGTGCACAATAGGCTCTTCATTTGCCTGATTCATCCTCTCAACCCTCTTTGTATCTGTTCTGACACATTGGTGGCTCTCAGTCAAGTGATGTACAATGAATTTATTGTATTAATGGCTGGATACTGCTGGACAGTCTAGGGCAATTAAGACTTCATCCTCCAAAAAAGCCATGTAGGCTGGAAACTGGCAGCCCTACGGGAGCCCTACAGGATCATGCCTTAGATTAAAAATCACTGGGTTACTACATGCAGAAACAGTCTCAGAGCCTGATTGGCCACTTACCCACAGGGATCTGAGGTAACTTTGCTATTAAGACCATTTTGAGGGTAATCCCATCTGTACTCTCAAACTTTGTCCTTGAGCACTGTCACAAGCAGCCTGACCTAATGTTAGTACTCCATGCCTGTCCTAGCTACTACCATCTAGCCCTTTTGCCCCTAAGTCAATGTCTTACAATCAACTTCATGAAACATTCTTGGTGAGTCCTATCTCCTGTCACAAGAACAGCTGAGGCAGGAGACAGGTCAGGTTTCGGCTATTTTGCAGAAGTTTTGCCATCCCCAACTGTCTGGCCTATAAGAAGGCAGGATGAGATCTGTTCTCAAGAGTCTGTAGCAACAGGACAAGGAATAATGGTTTTAAGCTAGAAAAGGGTAGATTTAGGTTAGACATGAGGAGGAAGTTCTTTAATATGAGAGTGGTTGATCACTGGAACAGGTTGCCCAGGGAGGTGGTGGAGGTCCCATCCCTGGAGACATTCAAGGTCAGGCTTGATGGGGTTCTGAGCAACCTGACCTAGTTAGAGATGTCCCTGTTTATTGTAGGGGTGTTGGACTAGATGGCCTTTAGAGGTCCCTTCCAACCCAACACATTCTATGATTCTATGATAAGGAATACCAGGTTTGACAGGGAAGGGTGTCTAGGTGCTCTCTGTTTCTACAACATGAAGCAGAATGAAAACCTGGCACATGACTAGTTTATGTAATTCCAGTGATAATTGCACGTCAAGTCTAATTACTGCAAGGTTATTCCAATTAATCTAATGATTTTACAGTACATCTGATTATGACAAGAATGATTGTAAGAGTTGCAGTAACATGGCAGATCAACGTTGTACTGCATAGTAAAGAATGAAGACGTACAGATTTTGATGAGAAAGGAATGAAAGACATACTGTCATCTGACATCATTGTCAGGTTGCTACTGGTAGCAAGACTTGCTGGTCAAGGGTATTGGCAATATTACCCCTCATCATCCTAGTCACATTCTTGATCTGGTGAGATGGGAACCAGATTAGGAAACCAATTTTTCTGGAAATTGACTTGGGAGGGGCAGCAATGGAGAATCTAGATGAAGCTGAGGAATCATCAACAACAAGCAGGAAAAGAAAGAAAATGCTTCAGCTGCAACTGCCCTGCGAGGTATGTTCTTGCAGCTGTATCCTCAAAGAGATTCAGTACAGGGAAGAGACAGGAACTAAGCATGGTTGGGCCACAGCTGCCAAGGAAATTAAAAACATGTAGTAAAATAATTTGCACATTTTTTCTTCTTCACAGTAAAGGTGCACATCAGAGTTTGTAAATTGAAGAGAAGGAAACGATGGGTATGAAAATCAGAAGGCACAAATGTATCACACAGACATCTAGAGACTTAGATATAGTTTCTAAAACATTAATGAATTTGCCCTTTCCTCATAACCTTTCTTACACTTGCTTTTACCTCCTGTTCTCACATTTCAGATGCAACTTTGAGATTCCTTTCAGCACAACAGAAAGGAGAGAGTGATTTTGTGCCCCAGAGAGTGGAGCCAGGAAAAATGCCTGCAAGGGCATTAAAGTGGATGTTGATGGGTGTCACATTTCTTGGTTTTTATAATCATTATCAGGTACTTGTAATGTGAGATTCTCTAAAGTAATTGCCCGAAATCAAGACACATTGTGTAAACACTTTAAAGTATGAAATCAGCCATAACACTTAAGGTAGAAAAAAAATCACAAATTTAAACAGATAGACAATGCAGGGGAAAGGAAAGTATAAAGTCTTACTAAACTTCAGTGCCAGAACTGGAAACATGAATCCAGCTTCTGCAGCACCAGTGAAATACACCACTCCTAGAAAAACGACAAGCATTTCACAACAGCACTGAGCATTGCTTGTGGTAACAAGTATATAAAAGCTGACTTTGAGGGCACCATTTGGTCATGGTAGATAACGGTTCCTCACCTACAGGGGACATGCTAGAACATAATGATATTGGAAGTATGTGAAAACTTGTGAGAAAGCAATGTTGAGCAAACATAGATTTCAAGGTATCCAACACTTCCAGCCCTCTCTCCTCTGGGGAACTGCAAATGTTACAGGTAGAAAAGCTTAATTCATGTCCATTCGATTTGTGTTTTCATCCTAAAGATATAATTTATTTTGTGTTTCTGTGTGCTTATATTCATCAACTGTCTATGCCTGGATCCAGGATTATATACTAAACTGTTCTCACACAAATTTCCATGTATTACGTTTCCTTCTCAAAGTGCATTTCTTGCTAGGTGCAGGTCTGCTAGAGCAGGAAGAAAGCACCTACAGGTGCAGAAGCAAAAGGATTACTAATGATACCCATCTTGGATTTAAAGGTCAATATGCATGAAAACTAGGGATGTGACATCAATTTATTAGTTGCCACTTTTCCTGATCTGTGTGTGGTATTGTATGTGCTCTCTTAGGGCATATCTTAAGTTATAATTGTTCACCAAGCATAGATAGTTTTGAAAGGGAGCAAGTTAGCAAAAATACTGTTTACCCATGTGAAAATTGTATGGGAGTTACTAAAGATTTCCATAAGCATTTTATTTTTATTTATGTATTTGTATTTGAACAAACTTGTAGAAATACACAACAGCTGTCTCCTACCCTATGCAAACTGAGTTATAATTAAGCACATTCAGAGCTAGGTAACCCTGTGTTAACGATCTGAATAGATATGGGATTGCTGAATCCAGCAAACAGGTGAACACTTATGCTCTCTTAAACATGCTAATTCTCCAAAAATGTGTTTGTTGGGACAAGCAGTATGGGTGTACTTAGCATGGGAGCTGAATAGATGCCTTTTCTTGTGATGCACAGGGCAGGTATTCAGAAGAAGGGCTGGAGAACCCTCTATCCTATGGATTTAACTAGACACTAAAGAGGAGATAATAAGTCCCTAAAAAGCAGTTTCTGAACCAGAGCTCTTGTGTAGTGTGAACTTCAAGATGTGGAAAATGATCTCCAGTGAGGACAAATACAATCTGGCTCATTATTCATACTTTGTGATCTGGACGTGAAGTATTTCTCACCACCAGAAAACCTATAAAGTCTATTTTAGAAGTTGAATTGACAGCGAAAGCTGGCTTTGTACTTGAGTGTCATACACTCACACTCCCCAGAACTCCTCACATGAGGCCTACCAAGGTAAATTCAGCCAAGGGAGAGGCACACCCAGGCTGCCTTGCAGCTTACACAAAAGCCCACTCCACCACTAAACAGAGCTTCACAAAATGCCCAGCAGCAGAAGAAAAAAAACACACTTTACCTGTCTTTAAAAGCACAGACAAATGAAAGGGTATTGTCAGCTTCTATTTTCACTGCATTTCACAGTGCCTTTGTTATGGAGAGAAATACTGAGTCCATCCATTACAAAAGACCAAGGAAAGAGAAGAGGTTACTATGTGCACAACATTCGATAGCAGAATTCACATGTATTCCCTTTTCTAGGACAAGAAATAAAAGCTATTTTCCTCTGTCTGCGTTGTCTCAAGCAGGTCCTAGTTTTAGCATTCCTAAACATCAAGTCCTCCTACTATGGGGAAACACAAGATGAGCTGGGAAGGAAACTACAAGAGGTGTATGAAAGGACAAGAGTAGTACACTTACTTTCACTGAGACGGAAACATGTTTGCTTGTGCATTGTCTGGTATCCAGTCTCCATCTCATAGGTGGTTACATTTCTGTAATGGTGAAAAGGTCTACACCGTGCATTATTCATGGGGAACATACATAGCAACTTTCATCCTTATTAACAGTTCATAAATGAGAGAACTGCAAATGGAATATTGGATTTCTTCTTTTTTCTCTTTGCTCAATCATCCATTTTTCCCCCCAGAAAAGAGGTAGACAGAGAACTACTTTTTACCAAAGCAACTTCCTAACAAGCAGAGGAGTTCTAAAGAATCCTAATGCTTCAAAAACAAACTTGCAAACCAGCATCTATTTGAGGAAAAAAACCCAAAACACACACAAAGCTGTCCCTGTTTGATTAAAGGTTGTGAGAGACTATCATCTGAGTACAATAAGGAACAGAGAAGCCTTCAAATCTACTTTGAAAATATTTGTATGTAATTTATCCCTCCCACAAGAAGGGAAGGAGGAAGAAAACATGCCTAAGCTACAAAGACAATTATAAGCTACAACTTTTTAATTATCAGATAATCAACTGTTAAGTGGAAATGTATTACAGTTGACCTGTATTCATGAAATGCAATACAGTAGCCTTATCAGAAGATCTTCTCTAACATACACATGCCAGCAATAACTAGTTTGTAAGTGCTGCAAAGATTGCAGTCACTCCTTAACCATATTGTCTCTGCCTTCCTCATCTCCTGCCACTTTTCAGCTCGAAATGTATTTCTTGTTTTATCAAGGAGTAGTAAGGACTCGTCTGAAGAAGTCTGTCATACACCCACATTCTGAAACTACTGATCTGTAGGAAAAACAAGCATCAAAAATAAGGCAGATGGAATTAGAGGCAGGGGCATATCAAGAGGGCATTAGATCTATGTAGATCAGAAGCAGAATCTTTCAGCTCACAGGTAGTTTTGCAGCTTGGGATTTCCATTTACTGAGTTATCTTTCACCACTCAGAAGTTACTTCAGAGCCTCACTTCTCCGCAGAACAAAGACTTCAGACCACTTCATGTGTTTCAAATGTTTTTCAATCTGCCACTGTCACCAATATGTCAAAACTTGACTTTAAAAGTTCTTGTAACAGGCATAAAAGGAAATGTAAATAGAAAAAACTCAAGCACATGGGTTCAGTTTATCTGCAAGCAGACTTTTATAATTTTAAAGGAAATAAAAACTTTTCCTACTCCCTCATTACACTCAGAAATCTGGTTGGTGTCCAAAGAATTACCCTAGAACCAGGGAAGAAAAATATACTTGAGAAATTCAGTCTCCAACTCATCTACAAACTAGAAATGCAAACAGGGACCTCGTTCTTCCTGTTAGACCAGATTACGTCAAGTAAGTGGCAGATTTTCAAAATACACACGCATATACAAAGACAACTGCAAAGCCGTTCTGCATGCAACCGGAGTAAGATGAGCCTCAGTATTCCTTTTCCACGTACTATCATATTTTGTGTAGCTAGTTTAGAAAGTAGGTCTTTTGCATGAATTTAATCCAAATTCAGTTCCTAGAACACAGTTCCTAGAATAAGAGCCTGTAGCTCCTCCACATATCTCTAAAACCTCAGCAGATGCTTGAAAAACACAGTTCAGAGGAGAGAATGCAATAGCTGCTTGGAACAGTGTATAATTCAAGTTTGATAGTTTGAAACTTCTGCTTCATAATTACATTGCTGCCTTTGAAAACATCAATCCAAGTAATTCCTTACCTTTAAGGAAACAAACATGTTTCATACAAAGGCACAAACACCTAAGCTGATTTTATTTCAGCTGCTTTCCAAAAAGAAAGACATTCAATTGGTCTCTTCCAAGAGCTTCAGAGTACTTCATGTAAATTCTGTGCCTGCTAGTCGAAGTGCAGCACTCAAAGCCTCAAGGAGCCTACCAACAGCAGGGCTTCAGGAAGCTTTTTCAATATTGAGGTCAGAAGCAAAGTGTTTTAGAGATGGGAAAACCATCACCTATGCAACCTATGAGTCTTGTTGCAGTTTACAGTACTGGAAGAGGGGAGGCTGGGACTGCTGCTTATTCCAAGGAACAGACTTCTATTGGATATTTAAACTGACAATGAAAAGAAGTAAACATCAATGGAACAGACCACCAAATGAAAGGAGTGTAAGTTCACCATTATATCCTCTGTCATACTTGTATATACATCTATACACAACATGCTTAAAGCAGTAAACCTATACTGAGGTGAACTTGGAGTGACTACCAAAGAGTAATGGCTATACTATCTGCTTCACAGCACATGACTCACACCAGAAGGGGAAAAAAAAAAAAAGGGTAAAATAAAAAAATGTACATGTAATGCAACCTCATTTTTGTAGTGGAATAACAATTCTAAAAGTACCAAAAAACTGGGGCTGGGGGAACAGGGGCAGGAAATGAATTACAGAAACTCAAAATTAATACAGAAGAAACTTAAAACATTATTTTAACTCCTTCCTTGTGTTTTATTAAGCTGTGGATCATGATTTTCATGATCTTCAAAGATTTGCAATGATACAGATCACCATAGATTTCTCCAGTATTTTTTTCTGTTCCATGTAAACTATCAATGGTTCAAAACCCCTACAAGTATCTAGCTTTCTCTTAAAATCTGCCACATTCCCAACCTTTCTTACCAAGCAGTTAAAGTTGCCAAACTTTCTTATGGCTGTATATACAGCACATAGACTACATGACTTATTTATGCAATCAGACAAGCTCTAAAGGGGAATACAGTAAGAACAAGCGAAGTTCAGGTTACATTACAGTAGGTAACATTTGGATTAGGAAATTCTGAATTTCAGGTTCTGATGAACTGACAGTTGACTAAGGTGACCTGAAATACTTTTAAGTCACAAAGCTACAGAAACATTGTTTGGAAGTTACCTCTGGATTCCAGCCTCCCACTTCAAGTAGGACTCTCTTGAAAACTTCACCAGGATATAAAACTGGAAGTTTTCAGTTTCTCATCATCTCACGGAAGTTTCTTGCCAGTGTCATCAGTGGTTTAGATTCTCTGAAACTCACTCAAGGTAAAAATCTAATTCTGACATCCTTAACCAAAAAAATCCTTTTGTTTCTGTAAACAATGTCCACATTTCCACGAAAAAAAACCTTCCATAGCAACTCTATTCATAACAAAGTGCTCACAAACCATTTGCAGACTCATACTCGGATGACCCATCTGAACAATAACAGCAACTGACATGCGTTTTAAGAAGTGTCTATTCTATTTACAAACTTTTTTTGAGAAAGAGGATCAAAATTAAAGGAACTACATAACCGTTCAAGCTAGAAGTGGGTTAGTAATTTGCACATATATATGAAAATTATTTACTCACTTTTAGTCTGTAACATCCCCATTATCTTCTATTTAAAATTAACAAAGGTCTCTGTTATCTCCATTAACCAAACTGTTTTGAATTGATATGAATCTCTACAGCCATAAACTATTGTGTCTGTGCCAGACTGGAACGAGCACTAAACCTGCACTGACAGTATTATATTATTTCCTGATGACAGTGATGCCAGTGAAAAATCTCTCCTAGCTGACACTCACACTCACATGCTCATAGCTGTAGTTCTTAAAAAAAATCTGGTCATAGCACAGCCTAGGGGCAAAAAACAAGTTATAGTAGAGATATCAGCCAAGATCAAGGAAAAAGCTTATGTTAAGGAGTAGAAAACATATACCTCATACTTAGGAAAAGACAAAGCCTCTAGGAAGTAAAGGATGTAAAATCAGAGTTGCACACATAGCTAGTCATTTGCAAGAACTTGTAATTATGCAAAAAAATAAAATTAGAGCAACAGAAAGTTAGTAGAGAGAGACCTGAGGGGCTCTCAGGTTTTTGTTTTCAAATAGGAAATGCATTCTATTATGAAACAGCAAATACGTTAGCCAGATTCGTCACTGTGCACTGTGTTGTTCCACCTCTTTGCCAATGTAAACATCAGTAAGACCAGAACAGTAGCTGGGGGAATTTCACACCCTCAATTTTCTCCTTTCTGCTGGATGACTGTGTAACACACTGTTCCCAGCTACTGAATTATTTAGAACA
The DNA here is from genome assembly GCA_013400335.1 of Eurystomus gularis. Classification (NCBI taxonomy): domain Eukaryota; kingdom Metazoa; phylum Chordata; class Aves; order Coraciiformes; family Coraciidae; genus Eurystomus; species Eurystomus gularis. The sequence continues at coordinate 106,444 of VZZY01022084.1, read as the reverse complement.
TCATCTACAAACACCTGGAAACATATTTCTTTCTTCAGTTCAATCACTTGCATTTTATCTCCTCTTTTTAATTTACTGGCAGAGGGAATAATAAAAGCTGTCATTCCAAATTACTCCTTCAGATTATTTGAAATTACTTCAGTAACGTGTTAATTCAAAGCTATTCTTTAAATAATAATTTCTCTCGATCCTGTACCTTACAGGATGTAACAAAAAATTGTGAAACTAGAAGTGTGTTTAGAGGTTGCACTTCCTAAATAGTTAATGACATTTGGTTATGGTTAATGAAGAATAACTCAAGGGAATCATAATGGCCAATGTATCTGCGGTATGCCTTTGTAAACTGGAATATATACTGCAGGAAAAAATTATAGTAATGCACTCTGCACTCCTACTTAAAGGGGAAATTGTCTCTAGGGCTCAGCAGTTCTTAATAGAGAAAAAAAGATGTCGGAGGCACCTCAGTGAAACATCAGCACTGGTCTGAGACCCATGTGTCCACACCCATGACCCTTTCCAAGATTAAAAGACTGAACCAAACACAACTCAATGAACACGCAAGAGACAGGTTGCCCATAGGATGGGCTAAAGAGACGTGTCCTGGCTCTCAGGCTGCATCTTGTGGAGTAAAAACCCATTTTGAATGAGCTACACAGTCCAGAAGTGAGGAGTCCTGAGGCAACTGACTGTCATTTACCTTGACGAGCATGGCATTGGGTTCTGAGGAGAGGTCTTCCCCCCACCCTGCTCTGTTAGTGCTTCCTGCTTGGGGCTGCATCTCCACAGCTCTGCCAGCCAAAGAGGCCATATAAGAGTCCCTGAATTCACTTTAGATACCCTCAGCTAAGTTTCTGAAATGCGCAAAAGCTTGTGCTAGCTCAGATGATTCTCCTGAAATAGGACAGGGAGCACTTTGCCCAACTCCCTCTACCAGCAGCATGGCAGGAATGGTGAGCCAGTAACTGCCAGATGATGGGCAAGAGGCAAAGGTGCTTATGTTTCAGAGGGTGCAGCCAAAATCTGTAAAGGATGTCTACCTACAGCATGCAATTTCTCTGAAATGTCCATCAGTCACATTCGACAACAGCTGCAAGTTTTCTAGTGTCTTTAATCAGCAAGCCTCTGCACAACTGTTTATTCTGGAACACCATATAAGTTTTGGTCATAGATCAGCCACTGCTTTGGGTGTTAGAAAGACAGGGAAATCTCATTCTACTCACTAGAAAGTGCAGGGGGCGAACATTTACAAAGGATGACAGCAAATGAAAAGTTTATATATTGGTTAGCAACATAACGCTTCTGGACTGTACATCCCTCTCTGTCGCTGTCATCTGCCAAAACACAGCATCTCAGCCATGGCCATCTGTACGCACAGAGAATGAGGAGAGGAAACAAAGCCAAGAGCTGATCCACACTAAGAGGGACAGAAATGATTGCTGACAAGATGCCTTATCCCATTCACGCACAAAGCTTTAGTACCATAGTTTCTTATTTGACAGTTTTCAGCTCCTTTCTGAGACTGATGAGGAGCATTCCTGTGACAAGCACTGAATTTCAGCCCAGATCTCATTGAAAGGAGGGTAAGAAAACATCTTTGTCAAAACAGTGGCCTAGTCTGCCAAACTTGCTGGCCTAACGTTTCAAAATCCATATAATCTGACCCATGTATAGAAGCAGCCTGAACTCAGAGTTACCCATCACCTGTAGTTAGTGAGCAATAGGGAGGTGAACAGATGACAGTTGAATGCTTTGAAGCTTGGATATCTACATAAAAGCCTAAATTTAAGCCAAGTACTTTTTAAAATGATGGCTTACCTTGATATAGCGACAAACAGTGCTCCAAATTCATTCAACTTTCAAAAACTAGCTTAGTGCCACAGCATGGACTTTGAAGCCTGCCTGTTCTTATCCTGTGTAGTAGCAGAGATTTTGGGCAGAAGAGGACAACATTGATCATGCAAGCTCACAATAGAAGTTTCTACTGTGGTAGAGAACCACAACAAACTTTCCTCATTACACAGTTTACAGTAGGTTTTGGACCAAATCAACCATCCAGCCCTCTCTTGCGTTTCTCTTATTCCAATGCCATGCATTCCCATTACTGTACCTTGAGCCAGCTCTGGCACAGGTCTGATCCCATAGTGCATCAATTACATTTACTAAAGCAGCAGAAAATTACCTTGGCAAAAAGAAAAACCTTTAGTTGGATTAGAGAGGCAAATTGGCTCTCCATGCAAACAGGTAAGTGCCAGAGCCAAGGAGGGAGGGAGAGGGACCTCGCTCTTCAGCATCAGCAAGCTGTGACCAGCTCAGCTGTCTGGATCCACATCCCGAGCCTCACTACAGGCAGTGTAAGAGCAAATAGCCCATCTTGCCTCTAAAGATATCAGCACTGACAAGGAAGACATGAGAGGGATTAGGAAAAACAACATTTGCAGGGAGGTAATTTGCCTGTTATTACACAACCATTTGATGATAGAGCTGTTTACCAAGAAACCTCACTCAACAGTGTCTGAACAAAGTTATTACCCTTACCTTCAAATTTATTTCAATTTTTAAAAAGAATATTATTTTTACCATCTTTTCTGTTTAAAATTGCTGTTTCTGGATCAGCTGGAGTTTGGTCAAAATATGTTGGCTACATCATATATCACACATCCCAACCTGCCAAAGGCTAAATGTGAGAAAACACACTCAATAAAAACTCCAGATGAAACTCTGAAAAATAAGTCATGGAGAAACAAACACATTTCTTTTGGTGTTGAAACCCTGCCATCTTACTTTTAAATTCACAGTGGAAATAGTTTTCAGCAATCAAAGTGAGGAAAACTGGATCTGTGCGGAATAGAAGTAAATCTGTCCCACAAAAACGAATGTGATACTCTTCAAAATGGAGAGTATTTGAAAAGCATGCAAAAAACCCAGACATCTAGTTGATCTCAATAAATATTTGCAACTATTTCTCTGTGAAAAAGCTCCACAGAATTCAATGCAGATGTTTTCCAATGGCTAAAGTTCTGAACGATTCAATAGTCATTTCCTAACTATAAGAATGAATTAAGCATATCCCTGGCCCACCTAAGATAAAAATATTATATCAAACTTGATAAATCTGTAGCACTGGTGAAAAGAGTTATTTTGCCCTTGGGCTACTAGTGAATGGCAAGGTTTACCAGCATTTGAAAGAGTATTAGACATTTATACGGCTAATGAGAGCACTTATGGTTATGTAAGAAGGTATAAATAAAATTAAGTCTATAAGCCCTCCTTCAGGGCTAGAAAAAAATTATTTGGTGGCAAACTATTCTATAAAGACCTGAGGTAAAATCTTGACCTTGTTACTTAGAATTCTTCCAAAGTCTCTATGATTTTACCCCAGCCTTGGTTAATTATACAGCTTTCCCCTGACTTCATTAGTCTATTCCTCCTTTTTAGAGCTTCTTATACTTTCTCATAGCACCTGAAAGTAACCAGTATAGCTACAGATAAGCAGCTAGTTAGACTTTAGATATAAACTGAAATGACAATTGCCGTATTCCTTTATGTCCAATTTAGAGAACTGAAATGAAATAGTCAATCTGATTAGGAACTGACAGGCTCCTAGTTTGGCTGGCTTTAGGACTATTAAAGTCCTTGGTATAAGGCGAGAGCACAGTATAGTACATTCCCTACATCATCCTGCTCCTAGTGTTGATTTAGTAATGGAGAAACTCTGCTCCAGTTGCACCCTGAATTCCTTTGCATTACCATCAGAGCAGGATCCCTTCATGTCCCTGGTGTTGCTTGATACATGAGGTTAGCATCTTGCAAGTATGGGTCTCCCAACTCTCTTTGGTATCTGTCAGCTGTTCCCTAGGGAACAGGCAAGTACCAAAGCTCACTACCTCCTTCTCTATTTTCCTTTGGCTCTCTACCTTCTTGTCACTCTCACAGGTACATCTGCCTGCACTCTCTCCCAGTGATTCTGCCTCCGGCCAGTTCCTTTACTACTTCTACTGATGTGGCAGATGCACAGTAAAATGACAGGGCCTACACAGGCTGGATGTCTCACACAAGTCTGTTTCAGCTCACAGTTCTGCAGGGTAGACCCATGCATGTCTTTGGTAGCTGTAATGTAGAGTCAGAAGCTGAAGTTTCACTGCTTGTCTTGGTATTGTATCCAGTTTTTATAACCTTGTTTTGTACACAGTACACAAATTTCCAAAGGCAGGCAGGAACCTAGCACTGGCCTATGCCTTTACTTCATATTAGGTTTGACAAAAGGAAAAGGCCAACAACCCCCCACACATTTTTACTGTCTGTTATCAGAAATTATAGAAGTATAGTGTCGTCTTTGACCAGTCTGGAGCTCCTGCATTATCTCCACTTGTTTCATCGTCCTGTGTCTTTCTGGGGCAAGGAAAGAAACCAAAGAGGCAATAATGAAAAAGACTGATGTTCCTCCACTTTTGTTTTTTTCTTTTCTTAATCAATAGGAATAAGATTGATTTCTACAGGTAGGTAGAAAATTATGCATAACTTGGATTAATCACCATAAACTTTAGCTGTTCAAATGTTAGCTACACTGAGAGTCAAATACGAAGCCAGTCCATCTCCTGCTTTCCCTCTGGTTGCTTGTAGTAGAAAAGCCCAGTGAAAACTCAGTCAATTGCTGAGTAAGACCTTTATATTCACTGAAGAAAGCACTCATGAGGTTTAACTAAGAGCAGCCAGAATTCACCCTCTTTCTTTTCCACCTGGCTCTGCTTCAGAGGCCTTCTGTCCTTTCACATCTTTTCTCCCCTTCTTATCATTTATCCCATGAAAAACACTATTTCTGAACATTTAAAACTCATATGGAAGAATTTTACATTGCCTCCCCTCATTCTGTGCCATTGTATCACCAGTCCCATCTAGGGACAGCAGAGCTATGTGCCGTGTTCCCATGCGGCGCTTATCTCAAACCGACGTCACTGATTATTTCTATCTCTGAGTGAATCAGCTCTGTACAAGCAGGATGGCACCTGCAGAGACTCATCACCTGGCAAAACTCATTAGGTCATGTTACTTGGAGGATATTATTCAAATGTTTGCTGTTGCTCTGTGCTGTCCACAACAGAGGAGTTATGACAGGTTAGCAAAGATCAAAGCTTGAACTCAGACAAAAATCCTCTTTGTCTACTGCGGTATTTGTTTTGCAGATGAACGATCCAATATTAGGTTGAACTAGAATGCCTGGTATGACAGCTATCTCTTTTTCATCACTCCCATGTATCTTTTTCAGAAAAAGCTAGAATTTAGTTCCTCTTTGGAACCAATTCACTCTCAGGTGAAGATAACCAGAGATGTAAAATCAGGAGGCCATAATCTAAAATCTAAAAATGTATCAGTCAAATAGCTCATTATTGGTGTTTTACCTAAATATGCATTAGGATTATTGAAAATATGTAGGAAATTTAGTTACCTAACAAGATACTGTCGTATAAAGACATATAAGAATACATTATTCCAAAAAGACTCCTTTACACACAAATAACATCAGAAGTACCTAAGACCAGAGGGAGTAAGGCCGAATTGATTATCCTCACCAAAGACTTCCTATATGTAAACAAAAGAATCTGACTGGCTACTGGACATGTTTTCTTTGACATTTTGCTGAGCAAGAAAATTTGCTTTCAGTTCCTAGAGTCTCTTTGGCTGAACACTAAGTCAGCTATTAACTAGTTGAACAATTAATTCATTTTTAACTAATTAAAATCTTGAGCAAATTCATTGTTAAGTGATGTACTACATAACTTGCAGGCTGTTTAGACAGCTCAAATGGGCTTTATTAATGAGTCATGAATACATTTTTTGAAAAGTCTAAAGAAATACAAGATTAAGCTTATGAAAGTCCTGTTGTGTAGTTTCTCTTAAAATTACAGGACACGGTGTTCTTGGTTACATTTGCTTTCAGATTTTGCTTCCCAGTGGGTGTGTTAGGACATGTAGGTGTGTCTATAGAGTGGGGGAAAAAACACCTGTATCTGAACAAATTTTGGAACATGCTGGATTTATAAGAGATTCCAAACAGACTAATGCTCCTATATTAACAAAACCTTTTTTCTTCAGCTTGGCAGTGCCATAATCTAAGTTTATTGCTTTATTTATATAATATTTTTGGGGAAATTTTGTTAGAAGCTGATCATAACTGGTCAATTTGGGTTTAGTGGGGCGATTTCCAGGTGGGAGGGGACAACACACTTCTAGTCCTCCTGAAGTGGAATGCATTTACTTGCTCTTTGTAAACTGATCTTCTGCAGGCAGCCACATCCTGAACCAACAAAGCATATGTTCGAAGTTGCATCTTCTGGTCTGAATGGAACTTGACATCTGCTTGTATCCAAGTGCAGAACTGTGTCTTTAGTAGTTATAAGCACAAGTTTTATATTAGGCGCACTGGCAGAAGCACCTACCTGAATTGGAGCCTGCCTGTATTTACAGTTTCCTCAACATTTGAATTTCCGACACTTGTATTCCCAAGGACTTTTATAATACTTAAAATATGGTCTGAAATAGAGATCTTCATTAGCATGTATACCATGTGCAGCTTCTCCTCAACAGTTGGTTACAAATTAGATGTAGAAGGAACTGTCTCTGACCTTCAGTTAATTATTTTATACAACTACTGAATTTCAAGCACTCCAGGGGGTATCTTTTAGAAAAATATCTGCTGAATATTTGAGGAGCAGCAAATGACACAAGGTCATCTACTTAATAGGATAGTATTAACATCCTGTTCTGAGGACCCAAAAGTAATCCTCCACCCAGCACCATTGGTCAGAGGGCAACAGCAAATGACTCACAGGGAAGAGGAATAATTTTTCATTTTTCTGAAAGTTCCATGAGACAAACTTTAACATATCATTAAGGATTTCATTCACAGGAATCCTGGCTTAATTCCTGCCACTTTCTCTCTGGATCAAGAGAGCAGAGAGAGTTCAGTCAGGTAAGACCTTTTCTGAGCACAGTAACTGTAGAAATAATTGTATTTATGGCCACACCTCACCTGGACTATCACCTGTGAAGGCTGGATGTCTCACACAAGGCATTCCACATACAAATTGTCAAACAGAGTAGTACTCGTCTCACAGCAGGAATTTCCTTAAATCCGCTGCCTTAGAGTACATGCAGGTGGTACAGCTTTAGTATACCCTAAGGGGCTTAAACAATTAAAAATGTTATGGTAAAATTAGCAGTGGTAACAATAATTGGAGTACCTTAGTTTACTCCATTGACTTTTATTTGACTGCACATATATTTGTAATTTGGCTTTTAAAAAATGCTCTATGTTGATTATTTACTCATATTCATTCCCTATAGTGCATGAGTATGAAAAAACCACCAACAAAGACATGAAGTCACACAATGTCATAGTCAGCTCAAGAAACTCTCAAAGAAATAGCTGTATTTCAGGTAATGTAATTGGAGAGGGTGAACCTATATGCTTGGCAGAGAAAAACAAGTCTCTAAAGACATGAAGCATGCCTGCTCCACTGGGATTTGTACGTATTCCCTCAAAGGTGGATATACGGGGCAGTGGAACTGGCCAGGAAAACAGGTAAGAAATGTTCAGGAACAAACACACCCCTGTCATGCACAAACATGCTCCGCAATAGAACCACCATATAACTTGCTTTTCTAATTTTCTATCAACAAAAAGGTGGCAATTACAGTATTAAGTAGAATCCATAAGGATGAATTACTCTTTGCAAGACACGGGACTGAAGGTGGTATCTCAGAGTATGTTAGCTCAAATCAGTGTTTTGTGAGAGAGATATGTGCAAACAGACCAGTCTCCCACCCTCTCAAGCACTTTCTCCTGCTATTTATTACCCGACCTAGCGTTCTGTCAACAGTTTCTCATTCTGCGAAGCCTTAACATGTAATCCCCATCAAACTTAGAGCATCTTCTTGTTCATTGCACTGTAGGCAAGTAGAAAACTGGACTTGAAGCTTTGCAGAAACGATTAGAATAACACTTTCAGAAATAACTAGAGAATTGTATGAGAGGGGGGAAAGTAAAATAAGTTTTCAGGAGAACATTTCCCAATTTCTGCTGAGCAAATCAACCTCAACAGCATGTGACAGCTTCTTATGACAGCTTCAGAACAGCTTCATTTTGGTTTAAATCTTGTTTTGCCTTGCTTGAACTTATTAAACACCACCATAAAGACATAGTAAAGTGGTACCAAAGTTTATGATGCTCATAAACCTATCTAGAAGTTGCCTCCAGCTTCTAAAAAAAGCACAGAAGACACTGCTGTTTTCATGACTGCAGTCTAGCTGAATGAGTAGGAAACATCTCCAGACTTCATAGGCTGTAGACTAGCCCTCTAGGACATAGACGCTGCCTGCTGATCAAATCCACCAACGCTGAAAGCTTGTTACTGCTCTGCTTTGCTCTGACAGGCTAATATAAAACAAACTTTCACGCATCCATCCTTACCTCTGAGACACAATGTAACAGCAAATATGTTCAATCACACACATTAAGCACAAAATGACAGAAGATTAATGAATAGAAAGAAAGTAAATGAAGGGAAGGTATTTTGGGGGAAAACACTGACACTGAGACTGTCAAAACTGAATAACAGATCTGATTGCTTGACACCTACTAAAATAAATTCTTATAGTAGTTTCAAAAACCTCAAATCGCTTTCAAGCTCTGATTCAAAGTGCAGTGAAATCAATAAGATGTCTAGTGCCTAAGAAAGTTAACAGATCAGAGCATGCAGAAGAGAATTTTATTTTGCCCTAGGCTTTGCACATTTTTTTACTTTGCTTTTACTCACGAGTGATAATACACACTTTGGCACACAAGGAACTAAACAACTTACACATTGCTTTACAGATTATTGCTGAAATTTTCTACAGCAATGCCTGTAGTTTAAAATGTAATTATTTACAAAAAGTCTTATTTAAATTAATTTATTTTTTCCCCCTCAGCAGTTGTATTTACTAGTTATTGTTATTTGTTCTATTTTTCTGGATTGATCAAACTACTACAAGGAATACAAAACCAGGATTACAAAGAAACTGTAACTACTTCGAGTAAAAACAGATAATAAGTCTCTTACAACAGAAGGCTGGATTTTAAAAAACATTCAAACTTGGATAAGTATTTATACAGATGATTTGCTACATTGAGACTTACCTATTTACCCTTCCATATAAAAGAATTAAGGCAAATAAACCTTTTGCTAAAAAAACTAAAGATATAAAGTCAATTTCTTTCTGAAAGGGGAAGGACAATTTGGAGAAAGACTGTGTTCCTCAAAGTGTGGATTTGAGTAACATTGTACAATGATAAAACTTACCATATTACAAAGATGAGAAGCAAATCAATACAGAAGAGGAACCAACAGCAAACAAAATGTGAATGAATCTGAGAACTGCACCAGAAACAGGATGAGATCTAGAAAGAGAAAGAGCATACCTACACACTGACTGAAAAAGATTTCTTCTATTAGCTAACATTTTATCACTGAAAACAACAGAGAAGAAGAAATAATTAGTGGAAATCCGTAAGACTGAAGTCCCTTTTCATGATGCACACTCAGTAGCTTAGGTGCAGAAGTGGTACAGGTGTTTTCATTTGGCAGTGGGTCCTTCTTATAAAGGCCTGTCTTTCTGCCAGCCTATTAGCCCAGGATCAAAAGCACAAGAACTCTGTCTGCCTGCATTGGATGTGAATGTCTTTGCATGGTATACAAACTTTCAGAGCTTTTTGTCATGTTGTAGTGTTACAGACATTACTAATTGAAAATCTTTCAGCCAACCTGTTTTGTACCTACAAAATTAATCTCCTCTTGAGCCAGGAGTGGTTAAGAGCAGAAACAAAGAGAGAGAGAAAAAAATAAACAACACAAGTCTGGCCTTAAAAACTCAACTAAGTGAAAAACACACACACAAAAAAATGCTTCCCGCTAAACCTAAACCAAACATGATTCACAGATTTAGGAATGTGAGAAATAAATCTTAATTGATTGTTCTGTGTTTTCACCTTCTAAAACCTCAACACAATCAAATGCTCTATTTCTGCTCGAGTATATTGAATTTAATTGTCTCTGAGTCTGTACCAAGAAGCCACTTATTGACTAAAGGCACAAAGACTCACTAGAGACAAAATGGGCAAAACTTTGCTGAATGGGCAAAACAAAAGCCAACTTTCCTACCTGATCCATTTTATTCCTTGAAATTTTCTACTGACTAGCTACTATTAACGTACTTAAATAACTTTCTAGGTTGTCACTAGAGGTAATACTTTACACAGGAGCACTAGTGAGCAGGCAACAGACAGGAGATGATAGTTTTCCAGGGAACAGAGATTCTTGACATTACTAACCTAGCTGGCCATAAGCAAGTTCCAGCAGCCTGGAGAAGCCACCTGCCACTATAAAGACAAAGTTTCTAGCCCTAGACCTGATGATCTCTCTATGTCCCAACATAAAGTGTGCCACCATTTGGGGAGTGACGTGACAGAGGTTGCAGGGGAGCCTAAGTAAAAAATAACCCGTGCATCACTTCAGGTCACTATGAGCTATAACTTGCTTCTTCTCATTAAAGTGGGGTCTGGGAATTGGCAAAACTAAAGGTAGGCAGAAAGAAGGGAAAAGAAAGTACCCTAGACTTCTTGATTCAAGCTGACAATCAGGCCCTAGAAGCAGAGAGAGGTTGCTGTGCTTTAGAGTCCATTCTCCTTCCCAGCAGGGTGGTTCCTTAGCTGTTCATATCCTTCAGAGACAGTGATCTTCTCCAGATCCCTAGGTACAAAGGGAAGCCATGTTGTAGGACTGTGAAGCCTGGCATAGCATCTGCTCCATTCTCATTTAACATGAAAAGTTATCTGGTTTACTCTTAAAACCTTTCTGTGTGAAAAAGTTTTGTTTGCTTTAGGAAAAATCTTTGCAAGGTGTTCTCTGCATTAAGTTGCAGGTTGAAAACAGATATCTTTGTTTCTTACTTCCTTCTCTGCACTGTTATTCTTAATCTTTTAATTAGCCATCCTCTGCTAGCATCCTGCAAGGCATCTGCTCCCACAACATCACCACTTGAGAATCCATCCTACCTAGAAATCTCTTTACTAATGTGGGAGATGTGCAAACACAAGTAAACAGACATTTAGATCAGAAGGGTCAAGGAGAACCTCTCATAAGCTACAAACGACGTACAATTAAACGCTCTTTAGAGCGAGGGAACAAAAATTGAAAATTCTGCAGTGTGCCATGGGAAAGCTCAACAGCACTGCCAAGGAATTTATAAGACTAGGTGCCCTCTAGTCCCTCCTCATGCCAAAAGCCTTATTTTGTGCTGGAACAAGGGCATTCTTTCTGGCAGCAGAGCTCCCTTTAAATTGAACTTCATATAATATGTGATCCATCTTTGTTCAGCAGAAAGGTTCCTGATGCAAGACTCAAAAGCTCATTGCAGGTGAAGAAAGGGTGCTAACAATCTAATTATGTGTTTTTTATTCTACAGCAGTAGGACTCTTGAGGATCTATTAAGAAAATTTGTGTATAGAACACAAAATATTACATACACTTGGTGAGAAGTGCTCCCCTGTCTGCCGACCCCTTCAGGTCTTACTATGGTTGAGTAAACAAAGCAAGGAACAGAATGTAGAGCAGTTCAGGCTGCATGGATTCATCTCTTTCTACAGCCCTCAAGCAGGACACCAGACAGTTAAGAATAGCTGAGGACAATAACCTGTTTTGAATGCCTAAGACTAGTGTATCTGCTAACAATTTCTTCACTGACTTCCTTTCCTTACCTGCCCCAGGAAAAACACATCTTTCTGGATAAACAAAAGCCAGGCAATTATCCACACAAGATAGAAAAGGAAAAATGCAGAGGAGCAAATATCCCGGTATAAGAGTTGGATAAATTCAGCTTTGGAAGAAGGAATACTTATGCATGTGCTAAACATGGTAGGCAGGTGTCAGGGGATGCATGAAGCTGGAGAAAGGCCAGGAGGGATTAACCAGAAATATGCCGTGCAGCCAAGTCTCATGGAAAATCCCTTGGTAAGATAAGCAGACATACAAAATAAAATTTTTAAGAAGTGCTCATGCATTAATACTTTCCAGTATGATCTAACAACCGACCTCCAGGTAGATTTTCAGTGTGTTAATGGGTCTAAAGAGAAATACAGGTAGAATTTTCAGACAAGTGCCTAACAAAGTCCCAGCAAGTACCAGTCTAGATCTTTAGATGTCTAAATAGTTATATGTCCTGTAGGTCTAGACAGTAAACACATCTGGGTGTTTGATTGTTAATCCTAATTCCTTTCCTATTGGGGCTAGGCTTGCAGATAAAGAAGAAATTTAGTTAATTTTTAGCTAAATCCAAGATTTCCCAACATAATCCTTTGACTCAAAATATAACCTAAGCACAGAGTGGAGTTCCAAGTGATACCAGTTTGTTATGATTTTCTAGTTCTCCCATCTTGTTGATAATAGAGAGAAAAGAGACCAAATGTTTTAAATATTTGACTGAAATTTAGAAAATCAGAATTCAAGCTTTAGTTAAACTAGAAAATATCCCCAACGATTTTCCTACGCTTCTGTTCCCCCAATGGTCAATGTGAGTTCGAGTTAAACAGGCATTTCTTTTTTTCCTTTAAAAAACATGTTAAGTTAAAAGGAATGGTTTTTGTCAGCTCATTTTGCTCATTTCAAACTTTCTTGTAAAAAGTATGGCCTCAAAGAAAGAAGTAGAAGAAAAAGTAAATTTTGAAAGAACTCAAAAAAAATCAACTTCAAAACAGCATAAGCTGAAACCTATTGGCATTACCAAAAGAATGGATTTTTAAACATCGAAAGAAATGTTGTAGTATTTATAGAATCTTCACCATTTATTTATGTATTGTCCAAAGTTGCTCATGTAATGTGACTCAGCTTTCCAGGTACTTTCAGTCTTTATCATGCTGCCTTTTTCCTCCCCTTCTTTTTTTTCGTTTTGTGACAAAGTTACTGTTCTTTGGGGAAATGTCATCCAGGTCTAGCTGTGACAAGCTGAATCATTTGGCCATAAATATCATTAAAAAAAAAAAAAAAAAGAAAAACAACCCAAACAATAAAATGTCTTTGCAAATACAACTCAATTTTTCCTTTCCTGTGTCTTTTGTGTGCATTGCAAGCCCTGTTGCTGTTCACCAGCTCTGGGGCCTAAATGTCATGCCTGTTGGCTAATGTGTACTTTATGCTTATTCTCCTTTTATGTATTTGCATTGTGTTCTTGTTTTTCTTGTGTCTAGAGTGACTCATAAGAACATAGATCTTTCGAGATGACTTAGAGGGTGGTACAATACAACAAGTTTGGGCGAGGTGTACTCTGGATGAAATAGATTGATTAATCCATCATATGAGTATTGAAAATAAAACACAAAAGATGGGTACCTTAGCAAGACATTTAAAAATGCAAACTCACATAGTAGAAGAAAGATCAGTTCTGTACTCCTTTTTCCACATTAAGAGCTCTATTTCCCTGTGACCAGCCATGCTCTTCTGAGTGTCCAGTCACCCAAAAGCCTGTTTCAACTGCCTCATCCATTCTGATTCTAAGGCAACTGGGGAAAAGAGAAGCTCTAGATAGGGCTTGACACTCCTCTTCAATTGCTTTCCTCCCAGAAAAAAAGAGATAAAAACAGGGTAGAAGTGAAAAGATTACCATTAAAATTGGTTGACAGTTCAGCCAGCCACCAAGTATTAGAGCCTTCTCTTCTATCAGACAGGGTCCATCAGCCTTCAATTCAACTGGAGCCAGAGGCACAGCTCTTATGTCCACAAGGAGAGACTTTCTGTTGGATTCCCATACCAGCTTCCAGAGCCAGGCTCTGTTGAAGGAACAGCTCTGTTTCAGTCCCACCACTTTGTTCCTGACATAGTTGATCTTTTTCACAAAATAAGATCAAGAAATAAGCGGCAACCAGCAAGAGTCTAAAAACAGAGAGGTGCACCTATTGAGATGGCTTACTCTACACTTATTCTTGCCAGAAATAGCAGCCAAGAAGATTAATATCCTCTCAGATTTTTTTTCCTGACAACGGGAAATTCTTCTGTAGCTACTGACTGGATTAGGGACCGTTTTCTCTGTAAGCACTCAAATCTCTAGTTCACCCACACCACCTCTTAAAATCAGTCACTTGTAAGGGTGGGTCATTGCTGGGGAAAGAGCCATAACTAAAAGCAATAAAGATCCACTAAGAGAATTTGGACCTTTTGAGGTGGAACTTCAAACATAAGTCTCCTGGAAGTGATGTGAAATACTACAATTCAGGGATCTGGAAAACTGGATGACTGCTTATTGGTGGGTTGGGTTCACTACTTCCTATGTTCAGGAAGTACTGAAGTTTAACTCGGGTTGCCAAAGCTGACAAGTAAGAATTCAGTTTTTCCTCAATTAACTAAAACCCACAAGTGTTCATCTCTACGTAGGTTCACGCCACCTGCTAACACTGACCATGTTAGCAGTAAACACACTCATCACAGATGACAGAGACAAGACAGAGATTTCCAGAAACAGACTTTGCCTGCTGCTTTAGGATACTTCTTGTTTCATATCTCTCCCTCAAAAATCTTCTAGTTCAGTTCCCCCACATAGGAAAGATGAAGAAAGGTAAATGTAAATTTTGCCCAGAAGGAACTTCCAAACAAAAACTGTACATCCAGAGGATGATAAAAACTTCAAGGTGAAGAGTCTCTGTCTATCAACTAAATCAAATTTATCTGGCAATGCCTACTGCCAGGTACCAGAATCACAGACAGCAGCCAAATAGCTCTGATTTCTCGGTATTCAAGCCCTAAAAGCACATTTTTTGAAATCTGACCTATCTTGTTCTGGAGCTCATAATTATGCATACCTGTTGTGAAAGCTGAGTGAGCAGAGCTTTTAGGAAACAGATCCAGGAGTGTAGCTCTTTACTGATGGAAAAATCAAAATGAGGAGGCATTACTCCTGAAAAAAAATATAGCAAGGAAAGCTGGATGAAGGTTGAAACAAAAACTGACAGAGAGGTTATTTCAGAAATTACAGAAAGGGCAGGAGTCAGTAATGACATCAAGAGTCTAGAGAGATGAGGGGATTTTTCTCTGAACCTTGCTTGTTTTCTGTAATGATATTTTCCTTTAATGTACAGCAGAGTTTTCATATTGGCAATTGCTAATATCTCTGGATGAACCTTGGTGTCTAGTACTCCTCAGGCATTCTGTGGCCTTTTCTATTAGCATACCACGTTTAAGAGACATAGTGTTCACTATACTGTCCATTGAGGTACAAAAACTCTAACTGCTGTGGAACTAAAAGTTGTGGTCCCTATGCCAGGGTCTTGATTAAAATAATAAACAAAGGCTATCTTTGAAAAAGGTTAATCCTAAAGCAAGCCACTTTCCTGGCTTCAACAAACTTATGTTGGCTATGGAAAGGGAAGACGCCTCACAGAACAAGTCATATTTTCCTTTTGGGGTAAGTTGAAAAAGAAAATCTACAATTTTTTCACTTTAAGCAGAAATAAAATAGAAATAGAACACCTCTTTTGGTGATTTGGAGATTTTTAACTCAGTTTTAAAGAAATGTAGAGAAGAACTTGAAAGCTGTAGTATGTACCTTTACACAGCCTCTATGGCCAAAAGATACTTAGTTACCTCTTGTTCAAGTGAAACATTTCTTTGAAAATCTATTAGAAAACTCATTTCATAAGCTTGAGTGCACAAGGTTTCAGAACGCAATATTTTGTTTTCTTCCCTTAATCCTTTCAGTGGAACAAAGAACATCAAGTTCCAAAGAAAAACACCTCCCACATCCCTAGGATGGATTAAAGCTTGATTAAGAGCAGAGAACACTGGCTCCAACACAACAGAGAAACACTTACTCTTTCTGTATGCCTTGATCTTTCATAGCTGAAAGATTATATGTGCACACATACACACAGGTAGGACCACATAACACCATGAAGAGTTGAAGGAAAAAAAAAAACCAGAAACAACTAACCACCACAGTAACCTCATTCTATGCTAGAAAAGAAATGGGCTGTACAAATCTACACCAGCTCTAGGTTCCTTACTACTGGATTTTCTTTCCTTTTCCATTGCTAGTCGGAAGGAATACAACATCTGTCTACATTCAACCTGTTGGAAATGTTTTCATCAACAAGAGAATATCTGCATAACACTGTTTCCTTTGTCAGGTTCACAATAGCTGTGGGACTTATTAGACTGACTTTGTGTTGAATATTCAACAGTAGCTTGCTAGTCATCTGAAAGGCCTCATAGGAGTCAAAGTGTACTTGAGCTAAGACCAATGATTCAAAAGATATCCCTGTCCAGATTTTGAAAACAAAATGCACTCTATGCATAAGAGTAAAGGTTAGTGAACAGGTGAATTGTCAAAAAGCCTGCACAAGCCTATTATTTCTGCACACAGAATTTTTTGGGTTTAAAACGGAGGCTGTTGAGGGCTTGCAAAGGCTGATGTACTTTGACACAGCGTTTAAGTCCTTCCCTTCTTGATCAAGCCACTGTGGGCCTCTCCCTGTTATAGAGAAACAAGATACCTCACATTTAATATTAAGGCAAATATTTACAAAGATAAATATGAGAGAAAACAGCTGTATGCGCTTTTGTTGTGAGCATTGTCAGATGCAGCTGGAACATGCTGCAATCTAGCTGCATGTAGATGCATCAGGACAGAGACAATGTGATACAAACACTAAGTTTCTATAGCACAAAAGATCATAAGTATGATTTAGAGGAATATGGCTTTTATATATTGGGAACAAAAGGAGCCTTTGGCATGCTAAAAACCCTGGACTCCAAGAAGAGAGTTTGTTAGAAGATGGAAAAGGCCTATCAGACTTCAACATGCTCCACTGAGGTCATATTAGATGTATTCCCTTCCACTAAGGGGGCACCTAGTAAAGAAAAGGAGCTGAGTGATAAGCAGAAGTCCTCCCCAAAAAGGCTGACAGGACTCAGAAGCCAAGGGTTGAGAGAATACCCGACAATTTTTGGAAACAGCAATGGCCTGCAGAGAGCTGAGCTCTGGGCAGTGCTAGGAGCAATGAGGAGCAAAGAAAGGATGAAACAGTTACACTATCCTCTGGAGAAAATAATTCCAGCTATCTGGGGATATAACCAAATAGTTTAATAACTTCAAAGGCTTTTCTAAAATGTAGCCTCTGCCCATTCCCCTTGCTCCCTACAAGGCAAGGCAATGAGATCAGCTCCTCTTTCCACAGCTGTTTTGCACTCCCCTTGACTCAAGGGCTGTTTCTCCACAGCCCTGTCTAAGCTACTGCCCTGGAATAGGATCAAGTACACCCATCTGTGTCCAAATTACACATTTTACCATCCACAAAGTCTATCCAGATGGCAGACAGTCATCTACTGCCAGTAATCTACTTCTCTACCACAGTAAATGGATGACAAGCCATCTCAGCAGCCTTTTAAAAGTAAAAGAGAACATGGATATACAGATGCTGGTGGGTTTTTTAAATAACAAGCCATCCAGGGGAAAAAAAAAAAATTAAAAATTAAAGCCTGTAGTGCTGCTACAAACACAGAGTCATTTGCTTTAAAAATCACACTATTTGCAAGTACTTTCATTTCTGACAAACAACAAATGTAGCAGCTATGGCTGCTTGCCAGGCCAGCCCACTCTTTCTTACCTGCTGTGAGCTGAAGTGTTTGCAAACTTTCCTCTTGCCTTCTCATAACTCCTTCCAGCCTGGTACCGGAGAAGTTATGGAGTTTATAAACATTGCTCCCTTCTCTCTCCTCCTTAGCATGTGAATTTCCTCTGCTCCTGGAAAAGAGCTTTTCTAGGTATTTCCGCGACTGACTTCTAGCTCTTGTAACTCTCTCACCTCTTATTCTGCAGTTCTTTGCAGAAGTTCAGAATTCATAGCAACAAGACATGAACAAGAAGCAGTGTTGAATGATTTTCACAGCTGTAAGCCATCATGGTGCAGTGATTTTCTGATCTTGCACTCTGGCACAGTAGCTACAGTAGCAGCCATGAGCTTTTAGATGTTTAATACAATATTCTTGAAATTATATTGAACTCCAGGAACAAGGTCATTGCCTCAGGTAGACTAAATAAGATTCAATTTCCCCACTTTTTTTCCCTTGTGAAGTCAGAGTTTAAAAATTTAAAAGGTTTACATACTATTTCACGTAGGAGGACCCAAAACATTGCCAGATCTTCAAAAGTGTGTAAATGGCTGAAATAAACCATCTTTTCTAGGATTTTCTGATTTTTGAGAAAATAACTGAGAATATTACCGTCTCCTGTTTCACCATGAATTCCAAAGCCACCAATGGGAAAAAGCCTGCACATAGCAAAGGGTGATCTGCAGAGCCAGTAACAGTATGTTGGCCCGCGTACATCCATATAAGCACCAAACAAGGCAGAGGAATAAGACCTCCGAGCACTTCAAAGGTCTGAATACAAGGGTTTCAACCCATGAACCCTTTGGGTTTTACTAACTGGTTGGGATTCTCCCACAAATAGCAAATCATGCTAGATAGCATGGATCTAACAGCTTGACCTGAGATTGGATTCTCAATAATAGCATTTTCTGTTCCTAAGCACTTTAATACAAGGAGAAACCATGCAGGCTTTCTGTAAGTCAGAAAAACAGTAAAAATATGATAATGTGTGTCAATCAACTCAATCCTCAGGAGTAATAAGTGCAATTTAAATAAATACAGAAGTGGAATCAGAAGAATAAGAAAAGATTACAGCAGCAGATACATTTTTTTCCTTTCAGTTTTGGCAAGACTAGAGATCATTGCGTTTCTTACTGGAGTGTATTGAAAATAATAAATCCTATTTTGTGGTTGAATTAATGAACCTGACACTCCCACACTGAAACCTTTTTCTCAGTACAATAGCAACAGATAATCAAGAAGTCTCACCAAAACCAAATATCAAGTTTGTTGACATTTGCCTGCCTAGTACAATGTTTTCATTTCATTCTGGAGAAAGTTAGGAGATGGGAAACCTCTCAAAAAGTTTGAGTTTTTTTACTTCTGCTGTTTTATTTTTATGTCTGTGGCAGTATTTCAGGTTGCACGTGCAACAATTGCTAAGGGAATAAATGCCCAGAAGTTGAAGTCTCAATGTAAGCAATCATTGAGCTCCAGAGAGTGATAGGAGCAACATTGGAAACATCAGAGCCAGAAATACCATCCCAAGAGATCTCATTACACCTGCTAGACAGCCCAGAAAGCAGAAAAGTGCTGTGGTTAAGACACAGAGGAAGGACTATGGTCAATTTGCGCCTTCCAGATTGCAACAGCACACACAGGTATCTGAGTTGCTTTAAATATTCATCCAGGCATAGTATGTGCTTGTCAACCAAGAGCTCTCCCTTCCTCCCATCCTGCCCTAAATGTTTTGATAGCAGGCAGTCCCTCTCTGCTTTTTTGGCACAAGGGAACATGTCTGGGAAGCCACCCCTCCTCACCCAGCCTGGTTTCTGCAGAGGTTTCCCTGCACTCTTCCACTCCCAGGTCCTTGCCTTCTGGAAACTTTTTAGCTGTTTTCTGACTTTCATGTTTAATTCAGTAATGTATTTTAATAATTGTTCTTTTCTAGACAGGGGCCTTGAAACAACAAGTCCAATAGTTTTTAATTCAGTATAACCTCTCTTGATACACTTATAAATCTCTTAATATTAGAACAGGCTTCAATTAACATAAATTGCTGGAGAATATTCAGACTTTCAGTCTTCTCCAGTAGACAGATTTTAAAGTTTGACAAATGGGATAAAGTTCACTTACTTTAGTGTGTAAAGTTTGTTTGCTTTTAAGAGGCATATTTGAAAACAATAGTTCTCATACACATTTATGAGGAAAAAGCAAGGTCTGGAGAGACTTCACCAATAACTGGAAAAAAAACCCCACATCACATGACAGCTGCTTAGGTCAGAGAGGTAGAGAAGTTCTCCATCTCTGCTCCACACATCTCTTATTCAGACCATAAATTTCCTTCACTCGTGTAACCACTAAGGAGTTTGCTTTGCAGCCTCCAGTAACACTCCCTATGCACAGAAGTACGCAAAGCACAAGAGAAAAGGTTGTTCACAATGAGTTTCCATCAGTGCCTGTTTAATTCACTGAAGAAAAAAAACCAAACAACCCACACAAAAAACACAGCATTTCCTGGAAAATTCAGACAATGTATGGATAACATACCAATGCAATCTGAAAGTGACTAACGTGTACAGATTTGTTCAAGTAAGTGTCATCAACTTCACCCCCTGGTTCCTGACACACATGAGCCACAGCTGAGAGTAGAAAATCTGCATGACATCATCCCACATTTCCTACTTTTAAACCACAAGATCCATTAGAAGTGTTCAGACCTTTAAGCATCCATTTGTGATCAGGCTGTGACCTCCTTGTTCCTATAAGGAACAAATCTTCCAGCATGTCCCTGGGAAACTCTCAAAAAACCCAAGTTCACTAATGGCATTTACGACACGGAATGTGGACATTTAGATTCCAAATTTTACTAGAGCTCACTATGCTTTACCTCTCCTGGTAACTTCCGTAAGACGCATTCTACTTTGGCCCATAACTTTTTCATTTAAAATTTACGCTCAGAACGTATTTTCTACAGGTGTTCTTTACAGAAATAATTTTCAACTTCTCAGGCTCAAGTTTCTACTTAATTAGTTCTAAAGGTAATACCAGAGGGAGAAAGGGAGGAAATATATTTCTTTCCTGATAAAATTTTCCAATTATCAAAACTCTTCAAGTCTTAATTTCATGACTCTTACAGTAGTTCAGTCTTTTAAAAATTACCTAAGTAATCCAAACAAACACTCTAAGATCATGAAAATCCAGGATTTTGTGTCTTTCAAAATAAATCATATTACTCTGTACATTAAGACACAAGATAACATTCCCATAAATAATAAAGACAAAAATCCTACAACATGTAATGGAGTATTTCAAATGCTTAGTTAGAAGGCATGGTTAGAAAACTAATTTTCAGACTAGCAGGCCACAAGTGATAAACAAATTCCCAATACAAGAATGTTTCAAATGAAAATTGCATAAAATGAATGATGCTTATTCATGGCCACAGCAGGCTGAGGAAAAAAAATCCAAACATAATTTAAAGAGGTTTTTCTTTCAACTCTGCCCAAGAACATCTGATTTCTAAATCAATAGCTGTCTCTAGACAAACTGAAGTGCTTGTACAAATTCAGACAGGTAATTACTTACAGGGATTGCATGAGGAACAAGCACATCAAGGGATATTGCTATGTCAATCTCTCTTCTGTTATATTTTATTGTAGCCTTTTGGTTGTTTCGGAGATCAGCACCAAGAACTGATTTTGTCCCCTAGAAAGTGCAATATGAAGAACTAATACACTAGGTACACATCTTCAATGGCTGCTTTTTCAAACTACTTAGTGTCATTGCTGAGGGGCAAAATTTACAGCAAAGAGTTTTAAAGAGATTTGGATTATTTTTTGTTTTAAGACTGATCAATGCAAATTGAACAAAGGTCTCTGGAAAAGCAATAGCAAAGATGTTATCACAAGATATGAGAATTACTTCATTCCAAAAAGAAATATGTTTGAAAGACCCTCCAAACATGTATAGAAAAGGTAATATTGTTGTGTTTCATTAAAATATATTAACGCAACAGTAACCAAACACCTACTGCCTTTCCCCTGAGGAAGATCCATAATATACATTCAGCCTAACCAACTGCTGATATGATTGAGTGAAAAAATTTGAAGGAAATGCTGAAGTGTTTGAGGGATTGTGTTTTACAGTTTTCCTCTTAAGTTTTATTAAGAAGATCTTTAGCTGAAAACAAAGTTTTCAGGTTTTGAAAATGTCTTAGAATCCAAAAGATTTACCCTGTTTCTTTTTATCAAGGGTACAATTTTCTCTAAATATATTTATGTGTGTATGCAGATGCATGTACTGCTAAATCCATTCGAGTTTTCTATGGGGAAAACCTGTTCTATGCATGTCTAATTTTCAGCATTAGAGTTTTGGATTTTGTTGTTATTGTTGTTATGATTCAGAAAGCTTGCATCTCCAAAGTATTTTTTTGACAGCAATGGTAAGTAAAAACCACATTTATTTGGCTAGTTAAAACAACTTTGTAAAAGTCACCCAACCAGGATACTTACTGCGCAAGATAGTACACAAAATATTATATAAATTCTAGACTGTCTAAACTTGTACAAGATCTGCAAGTCTTCTTCGAATTTCACTGTACATCTAGAAGCTTTTGGCAAATCTTTCTTCACTAAGAAGCAAGCTCAAATATACAACCCTCCTGAGATAGTGGTACATTTTATTAGAAAACAATGTCTTTTAATGAACTGGATACATTTAGTTGACTCTAGTGTTTTCTCCAGTGTTCACTACTCTTCCAGGTGATGAGTCAGAACTTGCATTTTAACAAAAGCTGAGTACTCTGCTGGAAAGGCATCATGCTCAAAAGCTCATAAGTAGATTGTCTATTATTTAGTTTACTTAAATTTATTACCAGCTTTACAGACTTTTGTTTAAGCGATAGACAATGTTCCTGTGAATGGACCTAAATTAACACCTGTATTTTTTGCACTCATTTGTAAGATTACTATACTAGAACATAAATGCAATGACCAGATTTGTAGAGCAATTACTCCATCTGTTTTTCACTGATCTGATAGAACAAAACAAGTAGAAATCTCCTGATCACCTGGAAACTGTGCTTGTGCAATGTGGATTTGACTCTGCAAGACCTTTTCTTACAGAGGGTTTCAGCAATGTACAACTAATAGCAACTGTACAGCTACTGTAAGGCTGCCACCCTGGCGACCAAGACAATGCTCCTGTCCCATTCATCCATGACTAGAATGGAAGAGCACAGAGCACAGTCTCTGTGTGTAACTGCACATACAGTTGGTTAATGTTAATTTACTAGATTGATTAAACTTTTATCACATCTGATGTATAACATTTTTAGTCTCTTTTTCTCAACCGAGATCATTGTAACAGAATTGAGATGAAGGGTGCTTGCAGGCATGAAAGGACTTCTGTGGTCCTATTTCACCTGCTCAACTGCAGCCAAGAGAAGGCACCTGCCCAGAGCAGGAATTATTCTCATGGTTGAAAGGGCAGCCAGCCAAACCCAGAAACTTGACAAACATTTGCTGTATCTTCCTGTTGAAGAAATCTTTTCCACTGACAAAATGCTTCATGTGTATTTTCTAGTAATTAATCAGCATAAAACCCAAGGAAGGACTTTGGGATTCAGTAGAGCAAGCTCTCATGTGATAGATGCCTTTGCTAAATTCTCAAGCCATTTATGCTTTTATTGCTTATTTTCTCTATGGAGTATATAATAGAACTTTGCCTTAAAATTAAAGCAATAGAAATTTGACGGTCCTGACTGAACATGAGAAAGCAGCTGGAAGGGTAAAATCAAGCCTTGCACATGGTGCCAGGTTGTTGAAGAGAGCAGAAATGTCTTAGCTCCATGGTCCTGATCCAGTACCACTGAGAAGAGGATGTACCCAGGAAGACCAGGAATGTAAAGTAGCCAAAACATCTGCTCCTCTTAGTAGAGCCTTGTACTGTTTATTCCTTACACAGACCCACTTTCCCCATCCCAGTTGTCTTCAAACCTTCCATAACTGTGTTTTTCTACATACAGTTTCTTCCATCTTAAGCTGTTCTCCTTTACATTTCTGGCCAGCAAACACACACTTAGTTTTCCACACCAAACTCCTTTTTAATTTGGACAATATTAATTTTACACTGCTACTTTATACCTTGTGGCTTGGAGGGCAGCACTGAAGCCCCATGGCCTGTTGCAACCCAATACAAATGGACACTTGTCAGGGTAAAAAGTTTTAGAGAGATTTTTCTTCAAGAGAGGAATTTCCAACAGGTGAATTAAAAACAAAACATTGCCTTCCTACTCCAACCAGAGAGAGTTTTCAGTTTCCAGAAACAGAGTTTCATATTGTATTACCAGATGCAAACTGGGGAGAGTAAAATATATTCTGCAGTTTCACTGGGCCATTACAGCCTTCTTCACTTCTGAACTACCATGTGATTTTGTGTGCTATTAGAGGAGCCACCTGCTATGTTAGAAGTACTTATACTTCAGTATATATAAATACACATTTAAACGGTCAGACCACATCTTGATAAGTGATTTGCTTAACCCTACGTGCTTATACAATTACATTTCAAAGTGGTCAAATGAGAATCCAAAAGTAGTCTGATACTGAAAAGCTTTTAGTAGCTCAAATATATTAGGAAAAAAAATGAGGTTTTCGACTTTCATCAGTTTAGACAGTAAGTATTGAGAACATGTCCAAAAAAGCATTTAATCGTTGTATATGGTAGTAGTTCCAAGTGAATCATTACAGTGGAGACCTGGTAATGAGGTCTCTGTATCCCTAGTATAGGCATTTGAGGGCTATGTTCTAAGTTTGGACTAGTTCTAGTCTGGTCACGCAGACAGCCATTGCCAGCTCAATTATGAAAAATAGACTCCCAGAGTATATCTATTACTTTAACTCCATCAAAAAGGAAGACTAGTCACAGCTACTTGAAGTAGATCTGGGATGTGAGGAGTATGTGGAAACAATCCCACAATTCACTTCAGAAAAATTCTCCTGGCCCAAGGAAAAAGGCTAATGGCAAAAGCACACCTAGGCACCTTGCTTTACACATAGTGAGAAGGTAATACCTGATATAGAAAACAAAACAAATGTTGATGCTCTCAAAAAAAAAAACCCCAAACCAACAAGGCTTTGATGAAGAGCTAACACAAACTTCTTAGAGTTAGTTGCTTTCTGCAGGGTTTTTGTGCCACAGCAGTGAGTGGAAGCCTGGGCTTGTCAGGATAACAAAAAGCAGATATCAATGTCACAGTTTCAGCAGGCCCTTTCCAGGGACAGGATGATGCTGTCATCCCACTCATGCCCCACCCACTATCCCACCACCTGCTAGAGAGACCATGGCCCCCTCCCTGTCAGCACAGGGCTCTCCCAGCACTGCCAGCTGGAGCCCACTCCCATCCCCTCTCCCTTGAGCTCCAGCGCTGCCCATCTACTTCCAGCACTCGCATTTCTGATCTCTGCAGCAGCAGCTGCGCTTGCCCTTCTGTCCACTTTGCATTCTTCTAAAAGAGATTAGTTGTTTTCCTTGCAAATCTTTTTTTCATGCAAGGAAAATGGACACCATTTGCAACCAGGACTGAGTATTCACAGGCTGAAACTCAGAGGCAGGGCAAGCATACAGCAAAAGGCAACTCTCACACAGCTGCAGTTTAAATACGAAGTCCAGAAACATTGGCGCACCTTAAAAATAAACCAAACCCATAATTAGTGGCTGATCTAATAAAAGAAGAAAAAAAAGTCTTACTTGTCTAAAGCAAAGCTTCACTGATGGAATTACCCTGCTGTGACTATACAAGCACTTTGGCCGTTGTAATGGTTCATTTTTTATTAATGATACAAAAAGGCACTGATTCTGAAGGTTCTGAATTTCTTCATTCTTTCTGATACTTTATTCACATCCAAGAGTTCTCTCTTGAACAAAGACACACGTTTCATCTCCCCTTTTCTTTAATTCAAAACTTCTTTAACTACAGCTGCAAGACAAAATACAAATACAACATAAAAAGTACAACTTAAGAGTGAAATATTAAATAACTGACAGTGGAATAAGTGACAATTTTTAACTTATGAAAGAATCTCTCTTCCTCTTATATATATTTTTTTTTTTTTTTTTAATTAGGAGATGTTTCACTTCCAAATCTACTTAAGATACAAAGTCTACTGGCCTGAGACATTATAATCATATTTGCTGATTGTTCCAGCGATTGTCTCCTGCAATCTTCTAAACCAGTCATTAGACTCCCACTGACTGTGTGTCCAGTGTAGAAAAGATAACCTGAGCATCCAACAATTATTATTTTTTCGGTCCAGCTATACTCACATCCCACATTCATGCATATTTAGGTCTGAACACACCATAGGCTGCTATTGCTATGCAATGTAAAGAAGTTGATGACCTGAAAGAGCTAAGGCTGCTTTTTTACCTTTTTATATCACCATGAGCCAGAGATCCCTAAAACCATACATCCATGAGAGGAAAACAGAAACCACAGCCCCAAGAACTGCAGGTTTAATTGTTGTTCTCACCTCCCAGTTCCTCCTCAAACCCTGCAGAACATCTCAGTATTGGCAGCTGTATTGCAAAAAGGGTACCATGTCCCCAGGGGTATGCCTCTTCTGGGAAAACAGGCCAAAATTCACCTCCTCTCCTTCTATTAGGAAAACCAAGTTGATAAGGATTGCTTCTGATTGGTAAGGATACCTTGCAACTGCTTGCAGCAAATATTAAGTGCTGTTAGCCATAGACAGTTTACCTTCAGGGCTGTAGTGACAGCAGATTTGGGTGTTGGGGGTTTTTGTGGTTTTATGTTTGGGGTTTTGTGGTGTTTGTTTGGTTTTCGCTTGGTTTGTTTCTAAGGGAGTTAGTTCATACATAGCTCTGCAAAGAAACTCCAGAATTTGCTGCAAAACAGCAACAAAGTGGACTAACACTACTGACTGTTATTCCACTAGTTGAATAGGTTAATAGACCAATAACTGGACAACTGGACTAGATAGAAAACCTGGTTTAGAAGGGTGAGGAATATCCTTTGAGATTTATTACCATCTTATCTCAATATGGCAAATTTCCTTGGCTAAAACTGGCAAATACTGTTACCTCTCAGATCTTTGGGCTCTACCCTTCTACGTGACCCATATTGTCTAGTATAATAGGACAATGTTCTAGCTGTTTCAAAGTTGTGATAGAAAACAACTTCTTTGGTCTCTTTACAGTGTAGCATATATTAACATTATTGTTAAATCCTAATTAGATCTAATTCTTGTTGATTTACTAGCTTGTTAGCATCTGACCTTCCTTTCCCTGCCTCTGGGAGGTTGAAGCCAGCTTTCATATATTAGAACTACAGCCTAGTTGAAGTTATTCTATATTATATTTAATTATTTTCCCCCCACCAACTTTCCCCTACATGGTAGTACAACACAATCCCAGAGGGACCTGGACCAACACAGGCAACATCGGTCAGGTTTTCCACATGAAGAGCGACTGTGGAGGGTTTCTCATCCCTCTCCCTGGTCAAGATGCACACCCTTGTGTCACCTCTAAAGCACTGTGACATGGAAAGCACAGATCTGGAGACACATGGAAAAGCATGCTAGTACAAAGGACTGCTAATGACAAGTAGTACTAAGCATCGAAATAAAACTATTGGTAGAGGGAGATTAAACATCCATCACAGAATACTTTTAAGAATAAATAATGCAAATAGTGGCTAGGAACGTGCATTCAATTGTACCTGTTGATGACAAACTGACCACCACTTGACGTTCTTCCCCAGACATGTGTTCTTCCCTCACTTTAGACAGAAAAATAAAAATCCTCTCCCTCTGCAGTTCCTCCCTCTTGCTCTCTGGGAGGAGATATCCAACAGTCATTTTTACTGCCACACAGTACAGCAAGGGGAGAGCCCTTCCCAGCAGATAAGTCCACCTTGGAGGACAGATCCAAGGATGCGGAGTGCTTCCATGGCTCTACTAGCAACACTCCAAACAGACCAGGTTTCCCCTGATAGACCTACCCCTCCAAGATCTTGGCCTAATGCACTTCCAGCAGTTGGAGTCACATACACTCTAGGCTAGAGTTTAGCAGTCACTATGGGCTGTCATAGTAATTTACTAGAAGGGCAAAAGAAGGTAATAAATCGGTCTCAAAACACACACAGAGAAGTGTGTCTTCATTGCTCACCAGTGAAATAGCTTCTTTGTCAGGGCAGGAAGCAATTGTTCTTCTACATGCCAGGGTCAGCATCAGCAGCCATTTGTGGATTTGTTCAGCAACAGCCAGGCTTGCCAATTAGCACATTGCACTGCTGTTTAGTTACAGAGAAATAAGTGACTGTCATTTCGCTCCCAGCACTAGGCATTGGCAGAGGACAAAATTCAGCCCTCATCATAGTCAGGGATGTTCCTGGCATTGAGACCACTGTGGGTTTCTTTTCCTCGTGGTTTAGCTTTGCCACATAACTGCCAGACACCAAGCAGATTGCTTTGTAGCTTGTGAAATTACCTAGGCAACGGAGCAGGAGGGCCCCTCTGCTTGCCTTTTTTTGTAAATAAAAGTAAGAAAGAAAATAATTACCACAGTGTGACCATTGGCATTTATGCAGTGATGTGTGGAGAAGGAGGAAAGAATGTCCCACTACTGAGAATAGCTTTTAAAGTATATACGATGTATTCATTAGTTTTGTTTACCCAGGTTAATGATGATGCAGGTTAGCAGTTGTGTAATTGGGTGGTTAATACAAATGTACTCTTTAGTTCAAAGGCCCAGCAAAAAAAAGGGAGAAAATAATGGTTCATACCAAGAGATTTATTTTTTTTTCCATCAAAATAGAAAATCTGACAATAAAATGTTGTTTTCATTTTTCTATTTGCTACTTATTTGTAAGCTTTCACTTTTGTTAAGCACAGGACCAGCTCATACCCAAACTGTGTCTGTCCAAAACAAGTCAACGTTTCCATTATATTATCATAATAAAAGGTGTCCTTATAAACAGCTTGATTTTAAGAAATAAAAAAAAAAAAAAAAATCACCAAGCAAACATGCTAATGTAGTCTCTATTTTTCTGTGACAAACTTAAAGGATGTCATTTCCAGTTAAACATTCGGCTTGCTGGAAACCAGATGACTGCAGAGCCCTGGGCAAGGGCAACAGGCAACACTCAGAAGTCAGGAGACTGAGCAAAAATATTGCTACCTCTATTAATGCTGCTGGAAGAGGAGCTTTTGCAGCTGTCAGTGACTCCTCTGTGCCCAGCACACGTCATTGCCAACTCCACCAGGCCAGTTGTGAGCCACCGCCCCAAACACCTATGACCCTGCTCTCTGCATCCTGGGACACTTGTCCTGTGTGCTGGCACCATAGGCCATGCCACAGTCATAATCCAGTGGTTTCTTTAGACCTCCTGCCACATGCACTTAGGTTAATCTCATGCAGCAAGTTAGCTACAAACCCTGACAGCCAAAACAGGTACAGCTGAGCAGACTCCAGGGCTCTTATCTTTGGTTATTGATGGTTTGGAAGCAAAATTTTGGTTCCTCTAGAACCAAAATCATGATCTATGCCTGATGTCAGCAGAGACTGTTCACACAGCCCATTGTAGCTCTGCCAGCATGTTGGTCCTCTCTTGTAGTCCCCGCACCACTTTCAAGGCAAGAAAAAACAATACTGTAAGTAGCAATTTACGTTTAGATGTCAACTAGAAGGCAAATATATAGCCCTTAGTGATAAAATGTTGCCTCTTTCACCAAGACCTCACCTACAGATCTGTATCTCATTCTTTATACACAGCTAGCAATAATAAACATACCACAAACAGCTAAAAAAGTGATCTGGGGTCTGCAGTCAGAGCAGATGCTGAGTCTTCAGTTTGAGTAAAAGCAAAGGTTCAGAGGAATAAAATTTGAGCAGGTTTATTACAACATTAGCTGTCCAGGAAAACATACCCAAGTCACCACAGTTCAGGTTTTTCTATTAAAATACCATCCTAATGCATCTCCAGAATCCCAAATTATATTAAATTAGAAAATTTAGTTCTACACTATTTAAATATAGAAACTAGAAATGATTACTGAAGCAGAATAAATAATTCAAGAATACATAGGGAGACTTAAGCCTTTCTGGACTCACTAGTTACAGACAAAAGCCTAAACATTAACAAGAAAAATATTTAAAACTCAAGAACACAGTGCTGCCTATTAGCAGAAGTACTACTACTACAGCTTATAAATATTGAACATTTCCATTTAAGAAGTCAGATAAAAATGTAATCCTAAGTATTATTCAAGGCTTTTTAATTCACAGCTTTGTTTAGTAGCTTTCACAAAATTTTTACTATACTTTCAGTTTCAATTTGTGAAAGGTCATTTCCTGAGTAGGACAGAATTTCAGCTGTCATTAAACTTAATTTTGTCTCCAGCTACACGTTGAAGTAGGTGAGCTGTGACCTTACTGGGAAGCTCAAAAACAGTGTTACAGGATTTTTTGGCAAGGAGAAGCAGAAAAAATTACTCTTAGGGTTTCTTGTTGGCAGCATTACTGGCTGCACAAGAATGCAGGATGGTTTTTAAAATAGGACAGTTGCGTTAAGAAAAGCTCCTCTACTTGTTTTCAGTTTCTCTAACAAATCTCACAAAAGTCTAATGTTGTTGCTTAGTATAATCTAAACCCCAGCAAGGCCCTTTCTTAGGATTTTTAAACAAAGACTTTAAACAAAGAATTGCAACTTCATTTACAAGTCAGCAACCTGACAGCACAATGGGTCACTGACTTTTCAAAACTCTTTGTCCCTAAATCAAGGGGGAACATAGATGATAGAACTGTTTGCAGGGTCAAGCAGCTAGTCAGAAAAATGCAAGATTAGACAGGAAGAGATTTGGCAGCTCTGCAATTTATAGCCATTAAAATGCAGGATATTGTTCAGAACTTGTTAGAAGGAGATTATCAGGAGGGGAAAACATGACTCCTACCTTAGTCAGGTTGAGATAGAGTTAGCTGAAACCTTGCAATAGAAAAGTTTAGTTTTGGCAAAGACCTTTTGTTTCTCTCGACCCCAAAACAAACAAGTTAAACCATTGTATGGGAGAAGGTTCTGAAATTCCTCTAAAAGTTAGCTGGAATATTTTATTAGAGATGAGCAATAAAGTTTTTTTCTGGTAGAGATTTACACTTCACCTTCATTGGATAATGTGGGATGTACAAAAGCACCTTATCTTCTATAACACACCAGTGGCACTATGATACATCTTGTATTATTAAAACACTTTGTTTTTCAAGTATTCTTGAAGAAACTTTGTCCTATGAAGAAATTTCTCACTTTTATGTTATTCTAAAAATTTTCAGCAGGTCTTATGCTGACAGGATTCCTGATTTCCTACATACCCAACACCTACAAGTTATTGGGTACTTTTTATATTTACTCTAGCTTGCCAATTAACTCTTTCTTACACCTGAAGACACAAAGCCAGCAATAGTCCTATCTGTGCTTTGCAGCAGGGAGACTGTGTAATCCACTAAACCTGGCCAAGATTTGAAGCAATGATCCACTTAGACCCTAGACCAGACTGTAAAGAGCACCTACAAGTGCTGTATCTCAATATTTTTGTTATTTAGACAACAACCAAGGACAATGCTTGGACCCCTCCCTTGAGATGTATCCTATGCCCTGTGCAGGCATAGAGGTATGGACAGTGTTCACAACTCAACTTTCATTCAAATATAAGAGGCAATAATCCTTGGCTATCAGTAGGAGTGGCAGCAAGCTGGTTACACAACAGTATTTTTCATGCTGTTTTGCAAAGGAACTGGCAGGAAGGGCATTGGCATTACCATCCTGACATTAGAGGAACAAATAAGGAATAGGGAGCTGAAGAAATCAGCCTAAATGGGAAGTTTCTTGCACTAAATGGGAAGAGCCAAGACATTCTCAATGTTCAGTCCATATTCTCAAATTGTTTCATTACTAATAAAAATGTACTTTGTCTGAAAAACTTGTATTTCCACCAACAAAAGATATTATTAATCTTGAGTGAACAGTTTCAACATCTATGGTCATTTGTACATTAAAGAATATAACTAAAGTCAGAGTAGACATTATTTTCCATCAAATAGGATGCTCTTTTTCAAGCAGGAATCAGTACCTGGAAAACTCGTATGTCATACTGCTCAGGAGGTTCAGTCAGCCTTAAACTCTGGTCTAAAAAAATAGAGGTGGGGGAAGTG
Organism: Eurystomus gularis; assembly: GCA_013400335.1. Classification (NCBI taxonomy): domain Eukaryota; kingdom Metazoa; phylum Chordata; class Aves; order Coraciiformes; family Coraciidae; genus Eurystomus; species Eurystomus gularis. The sequence goes on along the minus strand of VZZY01022084.1, from coordinate 74,552 downwards.
CAGAAAACAGTAGAACATTGTTCTGCATTTTAAACAACTCAAAGATTTGAGAAATANGATGGGGGGGAAGGGAATCTTCTATTTTATCAGGTTGATCATTTTAATTGACCATACTGTAAAAGGTGTTTTCTACTGACATTTGACAGAACAGAAGAGGTAATTTTATGAGTAAAAAGTTAGTAAATGGATTTCCTATTCCTATGCAGAAAATATCTGTCATTCAACAAGCCATTTTCCATTATTGCTAACAGTAATTTAGATTCTTTTTTACTCTTTGCAAAGAATATTCATCATTTATAGATAACCTCTCGGTTTTCTCTCCATCTCTTACTAACAAGATTCACTCCATATCTTCATTTATCTTGGGATTCATGAAACTTTCATGTCGTTCTTTCACATTCGGAGAGACATCTGTTAACTTTTCACAAAACGGCAGAAACTGGGGAAAGTTCCTCCTGAAATGAGTTTCCCTTGGTTCCAGCTCTTGCCTTTTAAAGTGTAAGGCTCTTTGCCTGTGATGCATTTCATAGTATCAATCACTTTGGTTCAAATGTGACTCCCAGTGGCAGGGAGGACATGCTTAAAGCAAACATAGCATTATACCTCCTGATATACAATCTACACTCCCAGCAAACCTTGTTCAGGAAAATTTGAGAGAATAAGTTTGCATTACCCCCCTCTAAGAGCTCTTAGAGGATCTTACTTTCATGACTATCTGCCTTTTGAAACCATCTATTTCTCGCCTTTAAAACATTCTATGTAGCACATAATTACGTTGCCAACACTGCCATCAAAGTTATTCGCCTTCAGACCTCCTGCATTATTTCATTTTGCATTCCAGTTCTTCTCCTGACCACAAATATAATTCACAGATCTCTCTCCTGAATGACAATATTTAATTCCAAGCCCATCACAATGCACATACAGACAGGGGAATATTCTTCCTTATATTCATTACTTCTCTTTTGCTAACAGAATTATTTTGCCACTTTCTCATTTAGAAACTCAGGATGGTGAAACCCTTCTACAACAATTTTATCTCCTTTTATGCCTCCTTTTGCTAATCCCTTTTCCATATTGTTAGGAACATACAGCTTCCCCTTTGCACAAATTAATTTTTTTTAACCCATCTTCCACAGTGTGTCACTTATACAAACATCAGTGATAACTCAGTTACAACAAAAACTTCTGGCTGAAAGTAACCAAAAGGTTTTTTTCGAAAACTAGCTATACTACAGTATCATTTTGCATCACACATTCATTGGCTCATAAAACTTGAGTTGCTACTTCTCCCCAAAAGAACACATTACAAAAAAAAAACACAACAAAAAATCAGCAGACATATATTTTGACAGGTAGCAGCTCTTGTCTACTGACTTGTGCTTTTAAAATTACAATCAGTAGTTCAATAATTTTGTATTTTCTTTCTTTTGGAAATCTTGATCAAGTATCCCTTATCTAAGTACTTGCCACTCACCCTCCCTCTCAGAACTTCATTGGTTCTTTTTTGGGAAGGGAGGTGCAGGTCTTCTTTTACCTCCTTTTTCCAGTAAAAGCAGCCTGCTTTTTGCAGCTCCAGTAATAATAGGCTGGTTTTTATCAAATTATAAAAATCTGTGTGGGAGAGGAAAAACAGTAAAAAAAAGAGGGGACACACAGTAAATTAAAAGCAGGTGAGGATGCACGCCACAGACAAGAAAACCGACATAGATTTAAGTGACCTCTTTGTACTTCAATGCTGACTTTTGACAAGCTTTATGTAGAAATCTACTGGTTTGGTTTGGGTTACCGATAGATTTTCATGTTCTGGCGCTTGATGAGGAGACAGTCATTTGTACTGTTCTAGAAAAGGTTGGTGGGCTCCATGTTGCTTCTGGAAAAAAGTATATATACATACACACTTCATCATGTCCTTGTACAAAACAAAGATAAGAAGTTTTAAACAGAGCCTTCCTTTAATCCCTGGCAGAGTAAGCAACCACCTCAGCTCCAGCTGCTAGGCTGCAGCAGAAAGATCAAGCTCTGCTGCTGTCACAGGACCCTAACACCCTTAGACCTGTTATCAGCACAAATCTACATCTAAATATGTTTCCACTGGTTATATTTAGTTTCTTTTTCTCTTATATGCTTTTTTCCCAGGGCTTGGCTAGACTCATTAGAGCCCAAGCTATTTGAAAAGCAACAAAAATTGTTAGCCAAGATTGATAGTGTGCTGTTGGTATCATAAGCTGTTTCACCCTTTGACAAGATCTGGGACCAACTGAAACAGAAACAAGATGTTATGTGTGAGGTAGAGAAGGTGACACCTCTTACTAACACAAAAACAATCCCACCACAGTTCCCAAGGATGATGTTGTAGAATATGAGAAAATAAGTACACAGACCTAGGAAGTTGTTCCCTAGGTACAAGTCTTACTAGCTCACCACCAGATGCAAATACATTTTTGAACTAAGCACACTAATCATTGAAACGAACAAAAGTTACAGGATCTGTATTAGCTATAGGGGTAAGACTAAAGTCATTACTTGGTTGTAATTAACTCAATGACAATTGTGAATGGAACAAATCCAGAATCTGAGGTCTGAGCCTGGTCACTACTAACTTCCTGACTATCTTCCACACTGTTACTTTAAAAGTACTAGCTGTGTTATCCTCAGATAACCTGAACACACAGATAGCATAAGGGCTTTGAGGTGATCTTCCTCTTACAGGCTGATAAGAAGAGTGCTATTAAGTCATGGAAAAAAAAAAAGTTTTGTTTTAATTTTTTTTTTGTGTGTGTGTGTGTGTGGAAGAAGGTGTTGTTTTTCCCAAAAGGGTTAAATTTATGATGTTTTAGGGGGGAATATAGCTGTTTGATTCCAGCAGTAGACACAAGTTGGGTTAAATTTGTTAAGACCTCTGAACTGTAGATGTCTGTAAACGTAGTTGTATTTAGACTAGTGCAAGTATATCTAAACTTCCTTTTTCTTCTTCAGAAGAAAGATGGATTAGCTTAGAGTCTTCGAGTGCAGCTATGTGAAATAAAAAGGCAAAAGAAGCAAAAGGAAATCTTTAGGGGTTGTTGTGCGTTCGCTCCTGGAGCGCTCTGTGGGTCTCAGAGCAGTGACTGAAGTGAGCAGTAACCAGGCTCTAATCACCAGAGAAAAAAGATGAACTCTTAAGATAAACAAATTATATAAGCACTAAGACAGCATGTAAAGTGATTTGAGAAAGGGCAACTTTGTCTGTAGTCCCTGCTGATGAAAGCTGGCAGTTGGCAGCTAGAACCTCTAGGCACTGCCTGGCAGATTTCAGAGAGCTGCGCCTTTGAAGAAACTGCAAACCTGCACTCAGTGACAACAATAATCAGTCAGAAGAGAGCATGTATTACACCTTATCAAATCAGAGTGTGCTAATGGTGCCAGAGAGCCTCTAGAATAAAAAATTCCCAGAGAATTCAGATAAATAGCTCAAAAAGCATTAACGATAGCCATTAAAATTACTTGTAGCACACAGCCATTTGCTACAGACACCAGCTGCAATGAGACATATAAAATGAAACTTAAAATTCAGGAAAAAAAATAGATATGTTGAGAATCTGAGGATCTTCAACTGAATATTTCTGGTCTTAGAGGCAGCAATCGAAGCACTGGTGACAGGGAACATGCACCAGATTGTAATGATCTCTGCTTTATCAGGGAGCTGCATACATCAATGCTTCAGAAGACAGCACTGAGGTAAGAGCAGCTGAGCTCAGCACCTCTTCATATTTTGGAATGCATTCAAGGCTATAAGGTGGGGCCAGCCAAACAACATAAATCAAGAGTTTGCATTCCTGACATCAAGTCCAAAGGGCTAACATCAGGAACTTAATTAGTTCTTGTAGAACAAGTGCATGGATCTCGCAAACACTCTGGGAAGCCAAGAGGTACATTTGTGTCAGTGGTACAGAAGAACACTGCTACAAAAAACCCCATACACCTATTGTTTCAATGATGGTTTCCTTTTCAGTTCCCAGATATCTCGGAAAATGAGTTTTAAATAGAATCATGGAATGATTTGGGTTGGAAGGAACCTTTAAAGATCATCTAGTCCAACCTCCCTGCAATGAACAGGGACATCTTTAACTAGATCAGGTCGCTCAGAGGCCCATCCAACCTAAATTTGAATGTTTCTGGGGATGGGGCATCAACCACTTCTCTGAGCAACCTGTGACAACATTTCACCACCCTCATTGTAAAAGAAATCTCCCTTCTATCAAGTCTGCATCTATCCTCCTTCAGTTTGAAACCATTACCCCTGTCACAACAGGCCCTTGTAAAAAGTCCCTCTCTGGCTTTCTTGTAAACCTCCTTTAGGTACTGGAAGGCTGCTATAAAGGTCTCCCCAGTGCTTCTCTTCCCCAGGCTGAACAACCACAACTCTTTCAGCCTGTCCTTGTAGCAGAGGTGTTCCATCATTCTGAGCATTTTTATGGCCCTCCTCTGGACTTACTCCAACAGGTCCATGTCTACCTTGTGCTGAGGACCCCAGAGCTAGACACAGTACTCCAGGTGAGGTCCCAACAGAGCATGGTAGAGGGGGAGAATCACCTCCCTCAGCCTGCTCACCATGCTTCTTTTGATGTCGCCCAGGATATGGTGGCCTTCTGGGCCGTGAGTGCACATTGCCAGCTTATGGCCAGCTTTTAATCCGATAGCGCCCCAAAGTCCTTCTCCTCAAGGCTGCTCTATCACATCATCCCCCAGCCTTTTTTGATTCCAGGGGTTGCCCCAACCCAGGTTCAGGACCTTGCACTTGGCCTTGTTGAACCTCATGAGATTCATATGGGCCCCCTTCTCAAGCTTGTCACAATTGGGCGCAGATGTCCGAATCGCCTCCTAAAGGGGGGGGGAGGATCAAGGGCAAAACGAGATACCTTCCCACCAAGCTTGTAGGCAATTACTGAGACCAATGAGTATTCGATGAATTTATTACTAAATATATTTGCATAAAACCGTGCCTCCTCTACGGAAATATTACGATACGCCACACTCACCCACTCACTCTGCTTAGCTGAGGAGGACTGGAAACCACCAAGGGCATACTGCAAATAAGTACTTAATTATGTCAAAATATGACCTGTATGTGGATGGTGTGGTGTGGGTGCGTGTGTATGGTGGTATATGTCATTGTCTACCATTTCGGCGTTTGGCGATGGTCCCTGTGGAGCCGGGTGGTGACCTCGATGATTCTGATGGCAGCAATGATGGAGCTTGGCTTGGCTAGCTTCCAGCAACGCGGGGCAGCAGCAGCAGCTTGGCTTGGGACAGTTTCCCAGAGCAGCGGGAACTTTCCCGGTTCTGGCCCTGGCGGGCTCAGCTCAGAGCTACTTAGAGAGATTGCACTCCCAAGGTCTTTTTCCAGTGGCGCGGCGGCACATGCCTGGCGTGTGCCCAGCAGTGCGCACGGGCTGGAATGGCACGCGGAGCATCCAGCGGCAGCACTCGCGGACCCGGCAGGAGCTGTTTTGTTGAGTGCTTGGCAACACACACGCAGCAGAGACCGCGCACGGCCACAGCGTCAAGAATGGGGCGCAGCCACGGCAGCCTTCCAGTGGCAATAGCGACAGCAGCGATGTGCTGCTCGGTGCGGCGCAGCGGAGAGAGAGAGACTTCTCCTCTTTCTCCGAGTTTTATACTGCCGCGCTTTTACAGACTTCCGGCTTCTGGCGGACTTCCGGCTTCTTTTCGCTGATTTAAAAAGACATTTCATCAATATGTGGGTTGGTCTTCCACAGAGCTTGTCCAAATTTCTTGACTGTGTACTTGGTCCCACTTTTTATGTCAGGGATGAAGATATTAATCAGTACTGGTCCCAATACAGACCCCTAAGGGACATGTCTTGTCACCGAATAATGATGATGTGAGTTCCCCAGGCTCAGAGAGCGTGTGGGAGGGAACAGATCTGAGCAGCCCAGAGAGCTACTGCTTAGCAAAGGTGGATTCTATCCAACAAAATGGGAACTAATAAACACTAGGCAGAGTGTCCTCAATTACTCTGTGACAAAGTTATATCCTTCCCCATTTCTCTCTGCTTGGGTTTGGTGGATTTTTGGTCTTCTTATAAATAATTCATAGAGGTCAATCATATTTCTGAAGTTTTTCTAGCAATCTTATGTACTGGATATGTAACTGCAGTACCTCAGAAAAAAAAGTCAAAGCTGGAATACAGCATAGGGGAAGAGGATAGAGCAAATACAGTTTGGAGGAAGGATGAATGTAGGACACATCATATGAATAATGGATACCAAAAAGCATAAACTGGAGACTTGAGACTTGCACAACTCCCCTGGAAAGTTCAGAAATTTCCTTTCTTCCTTTTTACAGCAGTTGTAATATGTGCCTCCTATTCAAATACACGTTAAAATAATTTTTCTTATCTTGAAACCATTCTTCAAACAGTTGCTTAGAAAAATCAGTCTCAGAAAATCTGCCTTTAAGTTGGGAGCCAAGAAGCCATAGCAATACTCCTTGGCCCGTTTCCCATTCAGTGGAGATGCAACGGGAACATAATGCATATCCTCATCATTGTTTCTTGTTCTCTTATACTATAATCTCAGCAGATTTATTCTACGTAACTATAATTACCAGAAAATCTTTCCATATAAGTACTGGTATACAAAGGTGTTTGACGGTAAAAGTGAGGATGGAAAGTAAAGATGTTTAGTCAAGGGAATATTTATCTAAAAATAATCACATTCTCTCCTATACTGATAGGGGGACTTACATGCAAACAAGGCAGATCCCTGCAGGCAACACCCCAGATTTCTGTCTTTATCAGCCAGGTTAAGCAGCCCTATTCCTAGTGAAAAAAAAGTGTGTTTATTCATGCTCTAAGAGTAAGCCAACTGTCCTATCTCATGGTAAGGCACTTCATGCCCAGCGGTTAAGCAGTAAAATATTCTTCTGTTCGTGATTTCCACTGCTTAAATTCAGAAGCATATAAGGAGAAACAAACACCAAAGGCCAGACTAATCCCCTTAAAGAGGAAAATCCCCTGAAATCAACAGCTAACCTAGGCAATTCCCTCCTATGCTCTGCTGCAGAAAGATTTTTGAACCTGCTGTCAATGGCGAGCCATTCAAGGAGGGGTGCCAGGGATTTGCCCTTTTCATCTGTGTACCCAGCATGTGCTAGATAAGCACAACAGCAATACAGATGAGAGGTACTGTTACAAGCGCTTACAGTAGAGCCTGACCAGCCTTGGTTGCTGCTCATCCCCATACACTGTTGCTGCCTCATCCATGGGACTGCTGGTCTGGTCAGCCCCAGTCCAAACCAGCTCTTGCTCCATTTACTCCTGGGTTTCTGTTTCAGAGGTGCTGGCACATGGAGAAGGCCAGCAAACACATGCAGATGAAAACATTCCCTGATACAAGCCCTCTCTAACCTAAGGGAAGATAGTTGGTCAAGGAACCTTGCTCATTGGCATAAACTCAGCAGCTTCTCACCTCTTAACTCACTTCCAGAGTCCTCTCTCACCAGGATTACCACACCAGGGCAGGAGCTTTAGGATTACATCTCCACAGCTGGAAAATGAAGTCTTCCCTTTCTCACAAGTTTCTTGCTACAAATTCCAACTCTTTTTGGAATATAAGAAAGGTCAAACTACACTGACGGTACAAGCCTATCAGTCTTGATTTCTCAGACTGAATTCAAACAAGAGGTAAGAGGAGGGGTTTTCAGCCAAGCTGCTAGCGGCTGTTTTGTAAACCTTAACATTAATGCCTAGCTGTGCTAGATACAGTCAAAACTCCTACATTTGGTCCGATATTCCAAAAGCTGTATATTACTTCAAGTTCTAAAATCAGGAGATACAGGATTATAAAAGTCAACTTTATGGGAGAATGGAATATGAACATTTACAGGCGTTTCAGGAAGAGCAGCTTTTCAACGTGGCATAAGCCACCTAGAGAAGTGAAGTTAGTTACAGTTTGTGCACTTTCCATTCTTCCATGACACAAGAGCTTTCCCAGCTGTACTGTTTACTCTTCTATTACCAGACCAGTGCGCTGAAAATTTCTTTACATCCAAATGCAGAAGGAGTGACCTCCTTGACCTCAAAAATCTCTGCAGCTTCACTGTCCTTCCCACATGAGTGCAAACACTCTGCTTCCCGGCTAACGGCTGATTTCAATCTGTGCCTGATGAACATCTATGATACAAGCTCACTTCAACTGCACATGAGAAATACCTTAAACACACATGCATTCTCACAAAGATTCACCTTGGTTTTTAGTTCCCTTTCAACTCCCATGTCCTAACCACACTTTAAACAATCACTTTAAAAAGAAAATAAAAGAATGGAGAAACATGGCACTTTGTACAGCTTTTATAAAGCTCCTATTGACATTCCTGTACTCTACTCCAGTCTGGATTTTACGGTCCTTTTGCAGCCATTGTCTTCTTTGCTTCATCTAATCGTCCAGCTCTACCTTGCCCCGATATCCTCTGTTTCTCCAGCAAGAAAATACTGCACTCATCCAGCCTCACCACAGATTCCTGCAGTTTTAACAAACAATACTGGTGCAGAGTAATGACAACTTTCCCCTTTGAGACAGATTTTCGGTCCCTAATCCCCCTTAACACTCAACACAAAGATATTATTAAAGCTACTTGCAAACAATACCAGAAAAATCAGTGCTTTTCTCCGTACTCTGTGCTGAGAGCCCACTAATTTCTTCCTATACACAGGGACTCTTTGCTCTCTGCACCTCAAGACTTAACTACTTTCTGGCATCTACAGATCAATTAGGTACCTACATAGTCTCAATTTCCACCCAAATACATGCTCAGTTATTCATCAGCAAACACATTTAAAGAACACAGCATAGGTTGAGTTCTGTTTAAAACCGTGCCATTTACTCTCAATTTAGGAAGCATTAGATTAAAACTGCTTCCCAACTGTTAGCTCTTCTTATAGATCTTTCAAGGCTTTCACATTATCTGAAGTTCAGCTGGACAGCTTTCTGCACAAAATCCAGCATAGTCCCATCTCACATTTGACCTTTAGGTTTATGCTAGTCTTGTAAAAACTTTTTAAGATCAAAAACTGATTTGGAGGTTAAACTGTCTCTTGTGTCAAGTGCTAACTAGAGAAGAAAATAAGTTACCCATAGTAAGTAGTACTCTGAAGATGCAGGAAGATGAATACACATTAGAACAACTTAACAACTGATAATTAATTCTAATTTGCAAAGCCATTCAGGAAGATGTACTACAATAAATAACCCCTGCTCTATCTGGAGAGCACAGTGACAAGAGTAGCTAATGAAATCTTCCATCACTGTTGTGTAATGCCCTCATAATTAACATGTTAAATAGATTATCCTGATCAATGTCAAAATAGGCTCTCAATACAAACATTGTGAAGTCATTCATTACAACCTATATCAGACCTGTTTTGGCCTGCATTAGCATTCCCTTAGAGAACATTAAGCCATTCCATTGCATTAAACCTCTTCTGAAACATCTTCTTAGCTAATGTGAAATCTAAAGACCTGCACTTCACTGTCACCTCAAGACATCAAGCCACTTTTCATCACTTATCAGCAATCTGGGCTAACCACAGAAGGTTCCTGTTGACTGGAAGTTAGCAAATGTGGCACCCATCTACAAGAAAGACTAGAGGGAAGATTCAGGGAATTACAGGCTTGTCAGTCTGACTGCAGTGCCTAAGAATGTTATGGAGCAGATCATCTTGAGTGCCATCATGCAGCACATACAAGGACAACCAGATGATCAGGCCCAGTCAGCACAGGTTATGAAAGGCAGGTCCTGGCTGACTAACCTGAACGCCTTCCATGATAAAATGACTCACTTAGTGGATGAGAGAAAGGCTGTACATGTTGGTTATCTGAACCTCACTAAAGCTTTTGACACTTTCCAACAGCATTCTCCTGGAGAAACTGGGTGCTCATGGCTTGGAAGAGCATACACTTTGCTGGATTAAAAAAAAAAAAAAAAGTCTGCTCAGGTCCAGAGAGTGTTATTGAACAGAGTTAAACCCACTTCATGGCTGGTCACAAGTGGTGTTTAACCAGGGCTTAATATTACGGCTGGTTCTGTTTAAGAACTTTATCAATGATCTGGATTAAAGGATTAAGGGCACTCTTGAGGGTAGAGAGACTCTACAGTGGGTCTTGTAAAAGCTGGATCAATGGGCCAAGGCCAATTGTATGAGCTTCAATAAGGCCAAGCACTGTATCCTGCACTTGGGTCGCAACAACCCCATGCAATGCTACAGGCTGTAAAGCTGCCAAGTGGAAAAGAACTTGGAGGTGTTGGTCAACAGTTGGCTGAAGATGAGCTGGAAGTGTGCCCAAGTGGCCATGAAGGACAACGCATCCTGGCTTGTGTCAGAAATAGTGTAGCCAGCAGAACTAGGGAAGATATTGTCCCCCTGTACTCAGCACTGGTGAGGCTGCACCTCAAATACTGTGTTCAGTTTTGAGCCCCTCACTCCAAGAAGGACATTGAGGTGCTTGAGTGTGTCCAAAGAAGGACAAAGCTGGTGAAGGGTCTAGTGAACAAGTCCTATGAGGAGCAGCTGAGGAACTGGGGTTATTTAGTCTGGAGGCTCAGGGGAGACCTCTTCTCTCTCTACAGCTAGCTGAAAGGAGGTTGTAGTGAGGTGGGTGTCGGTCTGTTCTCCCAAGTAACAAGTGATAGGACAAGAGGGAATGGCCTCAAGTTGTGCCAAGAGACATTTAGGTTGGCTATTAGGAAAAGTTTCTTCACTGAAAGGGTTGTTGAGCATTGGACCAGGCTGTCCAGGGAAGCAGTTGAGTCACTATCCCTGGAGATATTTAAGAGACACTTAGATGCGGTGCTTCAGGACATTTGGCAGTTCTGGGTTAGCAGTTGGACTTGATCTTAAAGGTCTCTTCCAACCAAAACTATTCTATGATTCTGTGATTATTAAGGAGTTTAAAAGCTGGAAGTGTAGGCTGCTTAAAACAGATTTTCACTTTTCCCCACAAAAGCTTTCCAAATTACAGTAAGTGTAAAACAAGGAGGCACTACAGAAGTACAACAGATCCTAAAGGAATGGTTATAACGACCTGCAGAATTTGTAGATAGTATAATCTTATTTCTATAACTTTTCCTTAAACCACCAAGTAGAATTGAGGGAATAATTATATCCTAGGTAATTTCAATGCAGGCAGCAGACTTGAATTTTACATGACAGCATGAAACCTGTTACAAATTATCGAGTGGATGAGGCTTTCTAAAGACAGGTAGGAGCAGCCTCAGGTTCACAAGCCCTCATGGGGGATGATATAGGAGGGCATAAGCAATCCAGGAGGTTCCTGAAATGTATTGACAATAACTTCTTTCTCCAAGTGATAGAGGAGCTGATGAGGAGAGGTGCTATGCTGGACCTTGTTCTCACAAACAAAGAGGAGCTGGTGGGGAATGTGAAGCTCAAGCACAGCTTTGGCTGCAGTGATCATGAAATGGTCAAGTGTGAGATCCTTAGGGCAGTAAGGAGGGCACACAGCAAGCTCACTACCCTGGAATTCAGGCTACTGGCAGGAGGGTTGGAACTAGGTTATCTTTAATGTCCCTTCCAACCCAAACCATTCCACAATATTTCACCAACTCCTACTGAGCTTTTCCATAAGAACAGGTAAACTTAAAAGTAATTGATTTTTCAACTTTTCTGAAGACGTTAAAAATGTGTTTATCACAACTGAGTACAGTATTGGTTCTACTTACCCGTGTTTGACTTTCTGGCACTAAATGTCATTGCATTATGCATTCCATACAATTACAGTTGGATATAACTTTATATTCTGAAGCACATTTTGTGAGTACTGCTGCAGAAACATTAGCTCAAGCAGACCAGCAAGTACCCTATGACACATAGTAAGACACTGCATAAGGAATAAATTAAAGCACTGAGGCATGAGGCTATAACCAAAGAGAGAAATTAAGATGCAGGGCAGGGGTGACAAAGATGTACCATGTGATCAGATTCTAAGAGATGGAAAGCCAATGAAGCAAAGACAGAATAAAGCTGTTATGAACAAAAGTTATTAATATGTTATGAAAGAATGTTATTAGTACTATGGTGTTGATAAAATATTGTACTGAAAGTAAGAGCAATTTGGTGCTTTTCTTTTTCCTGGATATCATTCGTATCACAATTAAGCTGAAAAAACAAATGGTCCAGTGCTTCAGATGCAAAGTGTTACTCACCCAGTGCTTTGACTAGCGAAAGCAAAGCTCAACTTCAAGCCCTGATCCCATGGGAGGCACCAGAGGGTTCAACAGCCAAAACTCTTGACATTGGCAGAGGCACAATGATGCCTGTGGGACCCTAGAGGCAAACTCACAAGCACAGCAATATGCTTCCAGCAGGAAAAGTATTTTCTGACACACTTCAGTCTAAATATTTGACTCAATCTGCTATTTAATCTACAGAGAAGTGATGTGTTAAGTTTTCAGTTTGTCTTTGTTTAGGTCATCAGTGCCATGCAATCCTGAAATAATTTCTTACCTGAGTTGAGAACAACTGCTGAAGTGTTCTGCCACTCAGAAGTAGAAAGACAAGCCAGTTCCAGTCAAGCATCTGCCTACTCTGGTCTCTATGGGTTATTTCATCACTTTTATTAAAGAAAAACTTCCCACTAGTGAATTACATGATGCAATTAATACCTGTTATGTATAAAGAAGGGGGAAGTGTTCTTTCATCTTCTTGGGACACACATCCCCCTCCAAAAAAAAAACCAAAAACCAAAACCAACTTTAATTCTGCACTGATACAAAACATAAGAGCAAGGACAGATAAAAACACATCTTCCAGTGCTTTCAGAGGTGTCCTTGGTAGGGCACACTCTACTCTAAAAACCATTTTTCATAACATATGCTGGATTTACAGCGACACCAAAAAACCTTCAGTCAGGAAGAGAGAAGCAATGCTAGCATGAGGCAACCCTCCCTTAAAGGAGCAGAACTTCCACAGGCTTTAAATCAGCGAGTTTCAGAGAAGCAAAGAGGACCATCTGACATAAAATTTAATTATCTTTAATAATGATAATATCATTATCAAAATCCCATTATCTTTATATGTCCTGTTTCCATTTTAATTTATACCCAGCTGCCTAACCTGTTGTACAGGCAACCTCAACTCAGAGATTTTGGTATGTCCTGTCCGTTAAGGATATTATTTGGCTTGATTACAGGCATTCCACATTCAGTGGAAAGGTCAGAGCCTCTAGTGATACAATTACTTCAGGTATGTAGAGATATACACACTTCCATGGCTAAATTTCAGTGAAGTGAAGTAGACATAACAGCAATTACATGCCTAGTAAGTCTACAAACTATGTATCTCTGGTGCAGCCATTAGCAGCAAATACAAATGCTGACTGCTCAGACAGCATCTGCATGCCTTCAACTTTCACAGGCTGATCACTTAGTATATGTACCAAGCTAGGGAATCCATGCTCTAGAAGACAATTTAAGCTGTCATTTTTCAAGAACAGTTTAGAAAAGAGTTTGATCTGAATGACCAAGTATTTAATACGACATCCCTCAGTGTCTTGAGAATTTGTAAATTAAGTAGTGACAGCTGTTGGGATGCTTCAGGAGCATCTGAGACACTACAATTTGTTTAGACCATCCCAAAATGTGAACTCCCAGCTTCAGCCAGCTCTTTGCAGTACCTTGGAAAGAAGCCTAGGAATACCACATATCAATAACTATTTCGGTTGGCTCTCACTACATCAGTTTCTACATAATGCAGGGAAAGATGTGTGCAGTGAGTATCACATGGCTCAAAGCTTCATATGAGAGCAGTTCACCTGCATTCTTCTCTCTGAGGAACATCCTCCCCAATACATATATTGCAAATCCTGTGAGATTAAAACAGGCAGAAGTTGATCTGTTTCAGTATATATACAAACTCCAGGTATAGGGCCAGAAAAAAAATGCTTTGAACTGAAACACAAATAACAGATCTAAAGCAAAATAGACCATTTCAGTCGGAAGGGACGTACAACAATCTTCTAAGTCCAGCTTCCTGACTGCTTCAGAGCTGACCAAAAGTTAAAGCATGTTAAGAGCTTTGTCCAATTGCCTCTTAAGTGCTGACAGGCATGAGGCATCAATCACGTATTCAGGAAACTTGTTCCACTGTACCATATATCTGCTTTTATTCTTCAGCTGTAATTTTTACAGCAATATTTTTCAGTGGGCCCGTATATCCTACAGAAGCACAGATAGCTAATACTTATTCAGCCTGGATTGGCTCTTCCTAGTGAAACTTCTCCAGCTTCAGATTAGAGCAGTACTGACACTAGGCTGGTCCTTTCTGACCTCCCTCCAAGGAGCGTCCAAGTAGGCCAAACAAACCAACTTCTGGAGTGATAGAGGCCTTGCAAAGCACAGGTTTCTGATCACACAAAGCCTCTCATTTGATATCCCTCATTTCTGCAAGCCCTGCCTTTCTGCCCTATATATGCATCAATTCACACAGACACCTGAAATGCTACTGACTTGAGGCACCTCAGTAAAGCTGTGGCATTAGGAGAGTAGTAAAAGAGCAGCTGTCTATTGAGGATTTGCTTTCCTTTGCCCACAATGGACACCACAGCTTCATTAGGAAGCCACATGCTCCAGCCATATTTCACAGCCCACAGATATACTGCTTGAACCCTAATTAACTTCCGTCAATCTGCAGTTCAAACAGCTGTCATAAATAAGATTATTGCTCAAGTTACCAGGCTTCTGCTGGTTACTGAACTCTCCTCAGAAGGCTCCCCCTCCACCCACCTCCCCCCCCACCTTGTTATATGCTTAATGGATCCAAGTATTTTTTTTCCCTTGAGGTCTTAGGGGAATAATAATTCATAAGATTTGGTTTTATTGCACAGCAAATGCACATGGCAGAACTTCAAAGAGCTCCCCAAAACAGAACTGCTGCTTTCTAGGAAGCTCTGTTTTACACCTTCTGTTAATCTTCTCAGATTATCCCCCTGCAATAAATTCGTAGGCATCTAACACAACATTAGCTTGCAATAGATGACGAGCAGTAAGAGAACTACACTGACTTCTACCTGCAGTGTAAGGTTTGGGCTCTCCTCTTGGTGTGAGGAGGGAAGAATCCAAGCATGCGGATCACTATTGCACAGTGGCCTGAACACAAAGATACCGCTAGAAAATTACCCAAGTTGTCCACTTGAGACCACTGCTGCACAAGGCTGTCATACCATTTACCCTTCCTCATTCCTGTAAAAGAAAAAAAAATCCAGTCCAGAAGGGGGGTTTTACATTCAAGCCATCTCACCAGGGTCTCCCACAAGCAGGCAATCCTGCCTGTTGCTAACACCTCAGTTACTGGAGCTTCTCAGGAAGACATGCACACGCAAAGTACTTCACAACAGTGCTCCCATTAGTCAGGGTAACTGATCCTGGGCAGTATCTCATCTGCTCATGCACTCTTCCTATGGGACATATCAAAGCTTCATTGCTGGTGATCTCTGGGCTTCACAGGATCATGAACAACACTGCTGTGTTGCCTGCAGTGTGCTACTTGCTTTTGTGTAAGTTTCCTGTGTCTGCCAGCAAAATAGAAGGTCTGTAAGACATTTAGTGGATAACCAGTAAAGCCAATAATGTGGAAAGAATGCGATCCAGCTGGTCACGGCCACTTTCTTTGGTTTGCAAGGTCAGTAGGCTTTGTTTCATTTAAATGTTTCCTTTACTGGTAATTGTGAAACCTTTGGAAGTCATTTAGAGAGCTATAGAAATAATCCATAAAAATTGAGTTCATCCCTGGAGATGTTATAACATGATGTTCTGTAGCAATACTAGCATACTAAAACGTAAGGCAACAACTGTCATTTTTAGTTTCAGTGAAATTGTGCAGGGCTGTGGACCCTGATCTGCAACCAGAGCTCATATAAGGATCAGGCACATTTACTCACTTGAAGATAGTATTTAATTAATCCCACAAATAAGAGATAATTTTGAGAAGTACTTATTTCCAAACCATCCAATGCATCTTATATCATGGAGAATATAATTTTCTTTATCATCTTTGCCATTTTCTCTGGCAGAGGTAATAGAAGTGGCTACTCAGAGACAGAAGATCTGTCACTTAGTATTGTGCAAACACCAAAAGATAAATCCTGCTCTGAAAGAAGCACACTATACATGACAAAAGGCAAAAGAACAAGGTAACTATTCAAAAAGCAGAACTTAAACATGTGAAGTGAGCTTATTTATTAGACAAGTAATTATCAGAACAATAGCAGTATTTCATGAGTTGCCTGCCCTGTGAGTTATACAATTTGCTTCTAATTTATAAGGTCTATAGTGAGGACATGTTTGCCTAGCCCTTTCCCACCTATTGAGCAGTGTTGTATACACCTTTGATGCTTAACAAAGGAATAAATAACAGTGATAAAGATATGTCATTTCCTACTCATTAGGATAGAGGACGCAGGGCAAATAAAGAGCTTTTTGTTCTGCCTCCCCACCCCATAACTCCTGCCATCTACTTGGTTGTCACTCCACAGGGGGCTGCAGGTGTGTCCACCAAAAGGTAAAATACCCATAGGAGACTTCATAACCAACTCATTTAAGGTAATTAATCTACTTAGAGTCCAATTGTACAGTTTCTTCTCACTGATTAGATGTGTTTGGAAAAGAGATAAATTAGACGGGACTAATTTAGTTTAATAAAGAATATTAGCATACAGGATCAGATCAGGATTGAAATACTTGTTTCCATTTATGATTGCTCAAAGTTCTCAGAAAAGCTTATATATGCATTAATACCCACAGATTCCATTTGCTAGTGAGCACTATAATGGTGCTGGGGAAATAGGCACTAGCCTACATGATTATAGTGGAATCAATAATGATGTGTAACATTATAATAATACTACAGCAAATAGCTACAACCTTCACAGTTCCTATGTGAATTTACACACTATAGCACCTGTGGGTTATAGCACACAAAAACCTAATCATTTACTTTGGGTAGAGTACACAGGAACAAAAGCCTTTTTTCTTCAGGGTAGAGTTTGCATAGGTCCTACACTTCCATTTAGCTACCTTTTCAAGCATCTTGAAATGCTTAAAGTTGAAGTGAATTAGGACATCATGTTTTGATATGACTACAATGTTTTGTTCAGATACCATTTAGTTTTTTTAAAACAGAAACTCACTTTGGAGAAAAGAGTTTGAATCTTTCCCAAGTGGAAGTTCACCAAAAACGTTTTTCTGTTTTTTTCTCAGAAAGGCATTTGGCAACTCAAATTCATTCTCTCCAAGGGTTTTCAGCTAGCCCATGCTTCAAGGATTTTTTGTTTTTCCAACGCCACTAGATGAGTGATTTTCTAGTAAGGCCCAGATGCCAGCACAGCTACAAGCTGAGCAGGTACACCACAGATCCAGTAGCTTGGCAGTCAAGCTAGCAATCATTTGTAGGAATAAAGTTAAACTCTGGAAATTATTGG
The DNA here is from genome assembly GCA_013400335.1 of Eurystomus gularis. Taxonomy (NCBI): domain Eukaryota; kingdom Metazoa; phylum Chordata; class Aves; order Coraciiformes; family Coraciidae; genus Eurystomus; species Eurystomus gularis. The sequence continues at coordinate 57,054 of VZZY01022084.1, read as the reverse complement.
AGGTCTTCCTTTGTTTCCCCCAGGATCCACAAGACAGATATTTTAGCAGCATAGGAGATTTTTCAGAAATCACCCTAAACATCTTCCAGTAGCTTCTCTGCAGACTCAAAAGCCCAAGATTACAGAATCATTTAGGTTGGAAAAGATCTTAAAGATGATCAGGTCCAACCACTAACCCACCACTGCCAAATCCACCACTAAACCATGTCCCTGGATAGCACAACTGCATATCTTCTAAATACCTCCAGGGATGGTGACTCAACTGCTTCCCTGGACAGCCTGGTCCAATGCTCAACAACCCTTTCAGTGAAGAAATTTTTCCTAATAGCCAACCTAAATGTCTCTTGGCACAACTTGAGGCCATTCCCTCTTGTCCTATCACTTGTTACTTGGGAGAACAGACCGACACCCACCTCACTACAACCTCCTTTCAGCTAGCTGTAGAGAGAGAAGAGGTCTCCCCTGAGCCTCCAGACTAAATAACCCCAGTTCCTCAGCTGCTCCTCATAGGACTTGTTCACTAGACCCTTCACCAGCTTTGTCCTTCTTTGGACACACTCAAGCACCTCAATGTCCTTCTTGGAGTGAGGGGCTCAAAACTGAACACAGTATTTGAGGTGCAGCCTCACCAGTGCTGAGTACAGGGGGACAATATCTTCCCTAGTTCTGCGGGCTACACTATTTCTGACACAAGTCAGGATGCTGTTGTCCTTCATGGCCACTTGGGCACACTTCCAGCTCATATTCAGCCAACTGTTGACCAACACCTCCAAGTTCTTTTCCACTTGGCAACTTTACAGCCTGTAGCATTGCATGGGGTTGTTGTGACCCAAGTGCAGGATATGGTGCTTGGCCTTATTGAAGCTCATACAATTGGCCTTGGCCCATCAATCCAGCCTGTCCAAGTCCCTCTGTAGAGCCTTCAGTGAAACACCCAGATGCTTTGCTAAGCAACAGCTTTGGAAAACAGATTTGAGTAAAATCTCTAAACTGTAGAAATGTCAAAAAGCATAAAAAGAATTTTGCTTATACGCATTTTGATCATGCCATAGAAGTCTGCTGAAGAGTATCTTTATCGGAATCTGAGTTCAACTAAGATACAAGCTCAGTTCTATCTATCTGCATTACTATCCCCACAAGCCTGACACAGTCCCTTAACCATCTAATACATTAGAAACACACTTTTCTTGTACCCAGCTAGAGCTGCAATTTTTATGCTAGCAATATGTTGGTTGTGATTCCTTCTAAACATACCAGAAGATTGATGGAGTTCTAAGCAAAATGGTAGTTTTACTACAGCTACTCAATAACAGTACTACTTAAATGAAATGCCCTTACCAGACATGTTTGCTATACTCACATGAAGGCAGCAAGTAATTTCTATATTTTTTTATATTAATTTCATATCACCTTTTCTTGCTGGTCACTAATTTTATTTAGCAGCAAGGCCAGTGTCATCACAAGCTGCCTGGGCCCTAGGAAACACAACAAACCCTCACTGAATACCTTGTTGTGAGGCATAACCTCTGTGGGATTTTGTACCAACATATTCCTCAGAGATAACCCATCATGATTTTCAAAAATGTTTTTCTGTGGATTGTGCAAGCTGTTTGCTGTCAGAACAGTCCCCTAATAAAATACAAGGAGGATTTCAATACTGTGACCAAATTTCTAGTCTCTGTACCAGCCTCAGGAGCAACTACTCATTAACATCTTCATCTCAACCTTTAACAGGTGGGATTGCAATGGCATTTTAGTCCTTTCTCAAGCTTTGGAATGTCTCTGCATGCCAAGGTGACAGCTCATATTCATAGACCAGAAGTGACAAGTGTGTTCAAAAGCTCACCAAAAAAAAAAAAAAAAAAAAAAATCACTTGTAATAGAGTAATTCTTACTCTCATTATCAGCTCTTCCACTTCCATTTACCTTGACTTATAAAGAACCTCACAAAAATTTTCACATCTAAAAGCCCATATTCTCCAATTGGACCATATGCTAGAAGCTTAAAAAAATCCACCCTGGAATTAATGACACTTCTCCTCTTGAAGTCCTTATCACCACAGCATGAATTCCAAAGGCATTTTGTTGCTAAGTGCACAGGGATGTATTGATATGGATTTTCATAGGAAAGTTTACAATCTTCAGCTGTATAGTCACAAAACGTCACCTTTTAGATTTCCGAGTTTTCCTCAGAAGTTGAATCATTACTGTCAAAAAGTTATGCCTTATTCTCAGTATGATAAACAAGCAATCTGCAAAGTGTAACTTACAGAGATCCCATGTTGGTAAACAGAAAGACAGGCTGTTTATTTTCACCTTCTCTTCATTTTTACAAACAAAACCACTTCAGAGAGGAAATACTGAACAGCAATATTATTAAATTGGGACTTTCTGACATAAGAGGTTACTTCAAATAGATTACTACAAGTGTTATCTGCAGCTTTCAGCTGAAGGAGCACTGGAGAAATTCCTGGCTGTTTTAACAGGATGCAGGGAAAAAGTAGCATTAAGCTATAAGCATGCAAACAGCTGATAGAATAGATTAACTTGTAAAAGGCTCATTTCTGCAAAATCCTGTTGCTTGTTGAACTCTGGGTGCATCTGCCAAGTCTAGTCTCACCTTCAGACCTAACACTTCAGCTTTTACCTCCCTGCAGCAAAGAGGAAGAGAACACAATAGTTTTGGTCTTTGTTGTTCACTCCTTGCATCTGAGCCAACTACAAATTTATTCATTGTCTTTTTCCAGCAGCCTCCAAACACATTATGGCTACTGAATATATAACATTTTGCAAGGACAACCACAAAACTGATGAAGTGGTTAGAAGTTGTAGGAACTAGAAACTGAATACAGATGTCCTAGATTAGTACCCAGTATTTTGCTTCTAAGAATACCTCTGTTTTCCTTTATGTCCCTGTTCTCTTTTCATGATTAAAAATACAATATTGCCATTTTCTCTTTAAAGCTGCTAAAGAGAAGAACAGCCTCCAAGAATCAGACATCTGTTTTAGCAACCCTGGGAGGACTACAGCTAGTCTTTACAGCAATATTAGGACACAGCTGCTGTAAAGTTAGTCCAGAAGAGTGATAGAGTTGAGATGAAAAATATTTTTGCAATAACAAGGACTCAACAGCTCAACATCTTCTAGCAACCACTATAGAGCAGCTTTATGTTGGTTGATAACCTAGAATCACAGCATGGGTTGACAGCTCTGAGTAGCAGGATGAAGCAGTACACACTTCATCTGCATCCCTAAAAAGCTGCAGCAGGAGTGTAGGTTGAAACTCTCCAGCTTCAAAAATATCCAGAATGTCCCACACATCACATGCCTTCTGGGAACTACTGGTGGAATTAAGAACTTTAGCTCATGGTCAAAGTTGCAAAAGCTTTCACTAATCATAGAATCATAGAATGTTAGGGGTTGAAAGGGACCTCTGGAGATCATCAAATCCAACCCCCTGCCAAGCAGGACCATAGAATCTAGGGCAGGTTACACAGGAATGCATCCAGATGGGTCTTGAAAGTCTCCAAAGGAGACTCCACAACTTCCCTGGGGAGCCTGTTCCAGTGCTCTGTAACCCTCACAGTAAAGAATTTCCTCCTCATGTTGAGGCAGAACTTCCTGTGCTCTAGCTTGCATCCATGGCCCCTTGTCCTATCACAGGGCACAAGTGAAAAGAGGTTGCCCCTTTCTTCACGACACCCAGCCCTCATATTTATACATGTTAATTAGATCCCCTCTCAGTCTTCTCTTCTCCAGACTGAAAAGCCCCAGGTCTCTCAACCTTTCCTCATAAGGCAGGTGTTCCAGTCCCTTAATCAGTAAAGAAAGCTCCACACAGGAGAAGGAGGACCTTCCAAGTAAAAAACACATTGATGCACAGAAACCTAGGCTAACTCCAGCTGACCTGGATTCAGAACGAAAAGCAGCAGGCGTGCCAGATTGCAAAGGAAACATATGGACATCATCTCACCAGTGCCAGAGAAGCAATTTGGCAGGCTACCATTACCATGCATTCATTACCATCCACCACCTGCAATCATCTCTCCTTTCCGTTTATGCCACACTGATGCTCATTAAAAGTCTTCCTAGTTCTTGTCATTACAACTAACTGACTAATGCTGCTTCTGACAGTGGTTTGATCTAATTTAGTTGGCTTTAGTCTATTCAGTCCTCAGTGTGAGTCCTACCAGCTGTGGAGATGGTAGTTGCTCCAAGACCATTGGTAGGGATAGGCTGGTTGTTTGTTTTAAACCAATTGGTTTTGAATAATTAAGGAACTATACATTCTGACATGCTACAGAATATGGAAGTTGCAGAGTTTTGCACAGTCAGTTGTCATTTATTCTACTTTCAAACACGTCAATTCATATGTGTCTCTTCCAAGACACAACAGTTTGGCCTCCATTGAAACACACTGCTCTTAATGATCCTCTTTGCATCTCCTGACTTGACTAGAAAGGCTCCTTATAACAAAAGCATGAATTTTTCTGCCAAAAAACTTTCCCAAAAGCTTATGATCTTCAAATTCCAACTACCTCAAATTGAGGTGTACATTACAGACGCAATAATATTAGAAGTACTCCACCCTCCATTCCTCTCTAGTAGGCTTACCACTATCAACAACAGAACAATAGGGCATATATCAGTCAAAGCTACAAAGTAAGAAGAGTCAGAAAGATAAAAACATCAAAAATAAGTTCATAACCCATAAAAGTCTCTTAGGAAGTGAATGGGCAAGTCAACCAAGTTGGAGGTTGGCTCTTCAGGCTTTAAACTGGGAATTATGGAGGAGGGAAAAGAGTTACCAGGAGCACTGAGAGGTAGTGATGAACAGCATTGGCAAGCAAAGGGCTTGGGGTGACAGGAATGAACAGAAACACTAAACAAAACTGGGAATGAGTGTTGTTACCTCAAACTTTTGCATAGAAGCACAGAAGTGCTTTTATAAGTACATAAGTAACAAAATGAATACTTGGGTAAATTTGGGCTCACAGCCACATGGGGAGGAGACCTGTTGGTACAGGATGTGGAAAAGGCTGAGTTACCAAATGCTTTATTTACTTCACTATTGAGTATCACAACAGTCCTCAGAGCACTTGTGGGCTCTCTATACCTATTGGTTCTGAGAAGGGGGCATGGTCATCTTCCTGACATGTATCTTATTCCACAGGCTTTTTTTTACAATTGAGACATTGGGCACATTTCAAATATCAAGAAGATGACAGAACTAGAACATCCCTGTGTCTATAATAGAGGTTCTCAATTACCTACAAACATTCATGGTGCAGTTCTGGTAATTAGTTTGAAAAAAGTTGTGATATAGCTATAGATGTTCCAGGAACAGGAGTAGAGAGCCAGGACTGCCAGATGGATTATTTCTGCAAGTTATTTGTTCAGCATACCATTACAGAAAATTCAGATAGAATGTAACACAATAGGACTATATAACAATTAAGCTAAATCTCTATGCAGTTTAGAAAAAATGACTTCCCTTTTGTAGCTCTACTGAGCCATCCACATGCTTTTACAACCAAGTTAAGGAAAAATTTACTTCTTACTTCTCTAGCAAATTCTATCAGACAGACCCCTTCAGAAAAAAAAAAAAAACAGCAGGAAGTTTCAGAGTTTTGAAGCTTATTCAATTCTCTTAGAATTTTTTTTAAGGTGTTTGAAAGAAAAAATACGTTATGTTCTCATTCTAAGTACACTTTTTTTTAAACCTTGCCTTTATATACTAAGCAGATGAGATAGGAAAGAGGTTTTGTGTACTGGCATAGCAACATGGTATATCCAGATCTAGCAATGAAAGTTGCATCAAATCCACAGATCCTAAAATGAACGGACGTTTTAAATCCAGTACACTGCCTTGTACCTCCAGATATGACTCCTGGAACTGAATTTCCACTTTTGATACAGCAAAGTGGTCTTAGAGTCACAACTACATATAATCCAGAATCTTTAAAATATCACCATCGTAAGATAAAGAAAACTCTTCCTATAAGGGGAGTAAAGAAGAGTAAGTCCTACCTTACTCTTTCAATAGTCTAAATGTCAATGGTACATTATTGTTAAGAAACAGGAATATAATCTTTACCAGTTATTTGTCAATTATTACAAATGCAGTACGATATATTAAGTAGTATGGCCAGGGACATAGAGTGCAATGATATCCTCAGCTTGATAGATCTAGTGGCACTGCTAAACCAGACATAGGAATGAAACCTATGCTATAGCGCTATATAGACAGCAAGCTATCATGACCTGGACTCATATCTTCTACCTTGTGATACCTCACTGCTGTGTGTAAATCCAAATCCTAGACAGCCACAGCTCTCCACACAGGAAGGTTGAGACAGAAAGCTCACTGAAAGTTTTCAGACTGCAGACTATGCACCAGCCACCTCCAGAGGTATTGAGGCCATGCTCTTACATGGAGTGTCTGCTACAGGAAACGACCACGTCCCAGCGGTTGTCTAGAAATCCCAGTATTTCTTACAATATAGAAACCAAATATGTTGGTTTCAGGACTGTGGGAAAGGAAAGCTTAAAACATACCAAGTACAGAAGAGCCAAAAGTGGGATGAAAACATGTCACAGCTGAGTCTACATAAGTTACAGTTACAAAGAGTTTTTTATGTCAGTGTGCTGTAAAAGATTAAGGGTTTAGAACAAATTGATTTTTTTAAAAAAAAAGCTCAGTGCAAACTTAAAAAGCATGTTGAATTATGGGGTATACCTTGGAGTAGCAGTAAAATGATGTCAGTAACTCCTTTTGGTGTGGTTCAAGCCTAGTATTTTATGAAGTTTCAATAGCTCATTAATCATCTGCCTCGATGTAAGTGAGATTCAGCATACCTTAGAGTGAGATAAAAGGATAGAATTACCGTGTTTCTGTTGAACAGGCCCCTACTTACTAATTTTGAAGGGAATTCCACCGTAATAGAACTGAATTCCAGACAACATTACTGCTGCAAGTCTATGTAACCCACACAGCATATGCTGACTTCAGATCAGCAAGAAATACTATGCAGTCCTTCAGGATTTCATTCATCTTCCTAGATTAATTTGATATGTATCTAAAGAACTCATTCAGATTCTTTCCATAATCTATGGAAATAGAAAAAAACATCTCTAGAGAGAAATTTTTTTCATTTAAATCTTTCTGGAGGTGTCACCTAGCCTCTGTTGACTATAGAGGGAGTCTAGAAGCTTAGCTTATATCTTATTTAGACACACAACTTATTTCAGCATTTGAAGTTTCTTGACATTTGTATTAGTGGCACAACTTCTTTTAACTAATTTTAGCTACCAATGTTAAATTAAGTTGCTTAGTATACCAGAGACAGACAATACGTGTAAGAATGTTTTCATTCATATTACTAAGTTAGTGGGTGTATTACCAATAAATCTCCAAAAAGGGGGAAAAAACCCACCACAACCCACCTCTAAAAAAGCAAAAGGTTATCATACTCTAATAATCATGCTTCCAAAGGTTTACACTAATTGCTTCCCTGCAGTTTCCTATTAGCTTGCTGCTAATGAAAAATTGCAAGTCCTCTGTTTTGTTGGGCATCTAATGAACCTGATCTGTTTCAGTCTGCAGCCTATGGCTCTATACAATTTCATCCCACAACACTGAATGTCAAGTGCCACTTCCATCCCTCCCTGTGTTCTTAAAAACCTACCCATTCATCCTCTGGGAGAAAGGAAAATGCTAACAATCAAAATGACAAATACTTCATTGTCTTATTACAATATGCTTATTTACATAAATGCCCTCTATTCAACTTATTGGATCAGCCTGATCAAAACAAAATTTGCATTTAAATAGTATCACTATAATTGACATCAAGTATCTGGTCTTATTTTCGTACTCTTATTTCCACACATAAGAGGCTGGGAAAAGCTTTCTCTACTCAGAAAACAAAAGATCACTATGAGATATTAAGCAGAGCAATTTCTCAGATTTTTTTTTTTTTTTTAATTTCTCCAGGGACCCCACACTTTTCCTTACTTAAATACATGGTAGTTTAGGAAAGAAACAGCAGACAAAGAAAAAAAAATAACAATCAGACAATCTAGTCAATGGAAGACTGAGTCAGCTCGCATGATCTTGTAACAAAGACTACCTCTGAGTAGAAGCATCACAGCATTAGACGTTGTCTGGGGTTTTTTTTGGTTGGTTGGTTTCGTCATTGTTGCTTTTTAATTCAGGATGACTACTATACCAGCAATCACACACTGGCAAGGAGAAACACAGGTCCAAGGTAAAAAGGGTTTGTTATCAAACTACAGTTTCACTGGAAAGTTGTCACTTCAGAACTGAAAAAGGTTACTGCAGGAAGAGTTACTGGAGCTTCTTTCAGTAACAGTGCTGCAGAAAGGGGAGAAGTGGTTGTCCTGTTCTCTGGGGAACAGTGACCATGGAGAGGCAAGTGGAACAAGAACTAACTCTAGAAGGTACAGGAGCTGGAACTGGTTCACAGAACAGATTCTGGAGAATACCCTCTGAATACCAGGTGACGGTAGATCAGTAGCTGCTACCTGAAAGCATCCCATAGATCTCCATTTAGCCACATGAAGTATATCAATTAGAAATTGCTTTGTCATCTCAAAGAGAAGTCTGAAACAGAAGTAGCTAATGAAAGCTTCATTCTCTCCAGCTCTGGAAGACAGCACAAGTCATTGCTTGGATGAAGAATAAGAGTACAGTAATAATTATGGCATAACAATTGTGTTATTTGGGGTGGTTGTTGGCTTCTTCCCCTATGGTTCTCTTCTCCACTGCATTTCTCATCCAGAAAGCCACAGAAACGTATCATTGCTGCATAACAAAGCCTTCAAATGAAGCATTTAAAATGAGACGAAGATGCATGATTCCAAAAGAGAGCAAAAATGTAGCAATATTCAAAGGAGAAAACCTTGAAGTGAAGAGTTATATGAACACATCTGAATTGCTCCAGTTGAAGCAGCATTTCTCAAAGCATAGGCCATAAAATACCAAAAGGCTCACAAAGGATAAAAGTCATAGAATCCTTGATTCAATCCTTGAATCATTATGGTTGGAGAGGGCCACCAGGATCATCAAGTCCAACCTTCATCCTAACATCTCTCTAGCCATTAGACCATAGCCTCAAGCGCTACATCTGCTCATTTTTAAAACACCTCCAGGGATGGTGACTCCACCACCCCCCTGGGCAGTCTGTTCCAGTGCCCAACCACTCTTCAGACAAGAGGATGGCACCTCACTTCCTAAAAGGGTGAGAACAAGCACAGCAGTTCTGATTATGGACTGAAAGAGTTTCACACTGAAGGGCAGGATGAGTGACCTCTAATTGCTAACACTCCAAGTCAGCACAGATTTTAAATATTTCAAAAGTGTTTGGGATTGGGAGGGCAGCCACTGAGAACAGACAGGGTATACAGAGCCTTAGACACAGCTGAACTGATGTACAGGACATTTACAGTGCTCTCCTTTGTGTTAGCCTCAGTGTTGCACGAGTACAGGTTTGTTGAACTGAGTTAGTGTCATCTATTTGTTCAAATACTTTGTGGCTCAATGACAGAACAAAGCTCTATAACATTTAAATAAATTCAGCTCACCCTCTGCAATATCAGTCCCATGCTTAGTGTTTGATTTATATTTTTTTTTCTCCTAATTAAGAGCAAATGTTTTTGGAAAAAAAGGAAGGCAAAATGCACAACTAAACTCGAGGTAGAAAAAAATTTCCAAATATCATCCAAACCATTTATGCTTTTGTAAGGCATTTAATTAATCAAGATTTGATGAAGATAAAGTTTGGACTAGTAACATACTTGCAAGGCTTGGTCTGCAGATTAACATCATCTAGCCACTTTGCCAGTCCCAAGAGTATCCTTTTCCCTAGTGCAACAAGGGCTACTGTGAGGCTGGTCTAAGGTGTGCCATTTTGGAGTTGCTACCTTATCTGAGTTCACTGGAGTGCACTACCTTTCCATCTCGACATACCCGCTGTGAAAGACCTTGTAAAAAGGCATCATTTGTTCAAGTCCCCATCAGCAGAACACAGATATTGTTGGCCCTTCAGTTCAAGAAGGACAGGGAACTGCTTGAGAAAGTCCATTGCACAGTCACAAAGATTATTAAGGGAGTGGAAAGTCTTCCTTATGAGGAAAGGCTGAGGGAGCTAAGTCTCTTTAGCTTGGAGAAGAGGAGACTGAGGGTGACCTCATTAACATTTACCAATATGTATATGGTGAGTGTCAGGAGGATGGAGCCAGGCTCTTCTCAGTGACACCCAATGATAGGACAAGGGGCAATGGGTGCAAGCTGGAACATAGGAAGTTCCACATAAATATGAGAAAAAACCCAAATTTCTTCATGGTGAGGGTTACAGAGCACTGGAACAAGCTGCCCAGAGAGCTCATGGAGTCTTCTCTGGAGACATTCAAAACCTGCCTGGACATGTTCCTGTTGGACCTGATCTAGGAGATCCTGCTCCAGCAGGAGGATTGGACTAGATGATCTTTCAAGGTCCCTTCCAATCCCTAACATTCTGTGATTCTGTGATTATTTCACTCTTGCCAGAGAAGTCAGCTGCACAGGTAGTACAGTTTCAGGGTGTCAGTTTAAGTAGTCAACTGTACTTCACTGGGAAGCAGAGAAACTGAAAGCTAATCCAAAGATCCTTCTCCTGCATAACTCTGCTCCAATAAGAGTTGAAACATACTGGTTAAGTCCCATTACTTTTATTAAGAAGCCAACAATAAACAGCTTCAAGACTACTGCCTTGGACATCGAAAATTCAACACACCTTAAATATTACTGGGAATCTGACTTCAGTTCACTGACGGTAAAGGACCCATCAGGCCCCAGCAGAAGGTTATGTCTATCAAGAACAACATTATGTTCCACTTATTGCTGTTCATTTACACAACAGGGTAAGTCCTTTCTTCCCAACCCAGAGACTTTCTGTGCTGGACAGCAAAGCAAGATGCCATTTCTGCAGAAAGTTGTTGTCCAGCTACTGTTATGTACATCTTGTCACAATCATTGTGGCATAAATGATTTCCCAAATAAATAATTGTCACAACAGCTCAAGCAACATCTCAACACCTTATCCACATGAATATGAACCTTAAGAAGGTTTTAATGTTGTGGGTGTTTTTTTGTTTGTTTTGGGGTTTTGTTGTTCAATTTATTTTTTTTTTTGGGG
>VZZY01022084.1:0-45845 GCA_013400335.1 Eurystomus gularis | reverse complement strand
GGGGGGTGGGGAGGAGAAGTGTTTGTTTTAGAACAAATTAACTTCTGATGGGTTTTATACCTGCAAAGAGAACAGTCATCCAGGCACTGACAAAACAGAAAACTATAGCAATGTGAATATTTAGTATTGCCTGAAGTGTTCTGCAGAATGCAATTTTCTATACAAAAGCATCTTTAAGCTATAAATGTTGTCAGTAAACATGGATTCAGTTTCTTTCCAACCACTCTGTAGATAGTTAAATGAATACACAGTTGGTTACAAGCCTTTTCAGCCAAATCAAGACCACTATCAAGACTTCCACTTGTTTCAGTCTGTCACTGCCAAGAAAAAGCCAAAACATTCAAGGAGGTTATAATTTATTTCCAGCAGAAGAGGAAACAGTCCTCTTGTCTTAGAGGGCACTACAGTAACACAGATATAGGTCTCAGTTGCCAACTTTTGCTTGAACCATTGTCTGTTTTAAATGTGCTTTGATCTGGAAGCTTGGTGTGGTCTTCCCTGGAGCTTAAGCCAATATTATTTCATGCTGTTTACTTCCAAATACCTTCATCCAAGGTCTTAATCCTACAAGACATTGTTCCCAGTTGTGAAGATCGATCCCTAACATTGCAGGTTTTCAGGGCCAGGTTTTCAGTGTCTCTAAAGCATACAGTACAAGAATATGTAAAAGACTACACCCACCACTTTACATGTGCCATCCCAGACAGTCTCAAAACATATGCATAATATTACGCATATTGCCACCAGATATTTTAGTATTCATAAAAGCGTGTTCTCTGAAAGTGTACTGCTTGATCTCAGAATTGCTCAGGTACTTGGCTTACATACCAACCTTACTAGATTCATGTCTACTTTCGATTTCTGCCTTTTTCCTCAAAACCTCAGGCAAAAGAGACACATCAGCTAGAAAGAAACCTATATTACAGAAGGTTACCGATTCCACGTGTAGGCTTTGGAAAGAGCACATACATGGCAGAGAGAGGGAAATGCCTCAAGTCCAGAGCACTCTGCAAGCTATATGAATGCCTTGCAAGAACCTCAGATATGCGCAAACCTGATCACAATCAATGACATACAAGCACTGATTTGTTAATCTTATTTTCAGATTCTTGTCTCTTTAGAACCTGGAATAGAGATAGTAGTTCAAGAATTTGCAGAGACATGGTTTGTAACATACCATACAAAATAATTTTAAAGGCCCTTTTCAGTGCAACTGGGCCAATTAATCTCAGTCCTCACGAAAAATAGTGCCCAAGACTCCAGTAACAGTAACTAAGTCTCATTTAAGCGACACGAAAAACATTAGTGGTAAACCACTTAACTGAAATGTAAAGTCCACTAGTGAAAGTGTCAACATTTCCCTTTGCTTCTGCATGAGTGTCTACTGCAGTTTTGCACTGCTAACTTTACTAAGAACTTGAGCCAAAACAGTGCATTAATTCTATGTCACTTTTGTTCAAAACAGCTTCAATAAATGGTCCAGGTCTTTTATATTTTTCAGGCACTTTATGTCTTAAAAGGTATCCAGTCATTTAAATTGATGCAATTTCTACCAGAGTCAAAATGGCCATTTACCACTCTCGATTGGCTACAACCCTCAGTCAGTCCAATGACCTACTAAAAATTATGGCAAAATGAATATTGTCCTTTCATTTAAATGATTTGAGTTTTTATACAACTTTTACAAAGCCTTTATATTTTCCAGGTGAGCTATTAATGTGTACAGTAAAATAATCTGCCTTGTGTTGCAGACTCATTGCAGGCCAGTGTACTTGCCACTTCTGAAAAACACAGCAGTGATTACTTTTTTCTGCCAAAACATGGAATTAGGTTACAAGTTGAATTGCTGTTTTTTAAAGTCAATTTCCCATCCTCATACTAGTCAGAATGAAATGATCCACTAACAAACACAACTATTTCAGGTTACAGGTAGCAGAGTGCTCAATTCACAGTGCTGTAAATGAACACATCAAGACCCTGCCTCGCAGGGATCAAAAGTCAACACATGTATTTTGAAGTTTATGATTTTCACTTCTTCCAGTAAAGGAAGAAGTTAATCTACAGACTGATGCTTCTGTTCATTTGAAGACCTTTACAGGACACCATTACCTATTAGCTGTTTTTTAAAGTTATTTTTAAACAAACCTTCATTAGTTCACCTTCATCCACATATCAGGTAATTAACTTTATATATGTCTGGATGATCGAGTTAAATCAAGTGACAGATATTTGGCTTTGAGCACTCAGCTTTTTTACATCAGGAGTTAAAATTCTGCAACCATGAAACTTCACATGAACTGGAGTGTAGGCGTTGCATCAGGTAATGGATCATCCACTTCCTGTGTCTTCTTCTTATTTGATATCCAGTCATGTAATCCTAATCTAGACATAAACCTGGTGGCCAAGTCACATTTCTGTCACCCAGTTTTTTCCCCCCTGCATGTCCATCTCTGCATGTAAGGTGACCCCTTGCTCCTCTTCATGCTAGAAGAGTGCCAAGAACTTTCAATTAAATGTGATTGAATATCTCCATCCTGAGGACGGTAGGACACTGTACTGCTAGCACCAGCTGTTTTGCTCATCTCTTCTATGAGGCACATCACTTTCAACCTGATGACAGGCAGACTCCAGTTAACTCATTAATCCCACAGAAGTAAATAGGTTTTGACCTACTTAAGTGAGTCAGTTGAGGTACATCTAAATTTCATAGATAAACACCTCATGCTCTAGGGAGCCTTTTGAAATAAAAGGACTTCAATCAGAAAAATTAGATGATCTACTCTATCAACAGTGGCTAATTGTGTATATTACATGCACTTGTACTACATCTGCCTGTTATAGAAACAGCAGAAATCCTTTTAAGTTAGCAGTTCTCAAAGCACACATTGGCAAACACCTTTTTCCTGAACAAGAACTACAATCCTTATTTTGGAGGTATTACACATCATTGAGGTACTTAGGTCCCCATAATGTCCAATTGTCTATACATAAACATGCACACATCTGAAGAAAAACAATCCCTGCCCTGGAGAACAACACACTACAGGAAGGAAAGCTTCATCATGCCCTGTTTACAGATGGGGAAGCTGTCATGATGACACAGAATTCAACCCAGCTCTCCTAAATTACATGCCAGGAGTTAACTCAACATCTGTTTCTTCATGCGATTGTTTCAGCACAATCTTGATCAGGAATAAAAAGACAGTTCAGTTATTTTAGAATATTATTGATTTTTTCCTTTTGCTATATCATTGAAGACTCCATGGCCTTTACTAGGTGTCCAGAAGTGCTGCTTAATTACTCATCTTCAGCAAAGCAAGCTGATCAGAGGCAAGAGCTCCAGAAGTCACAGGAAGAGGTCTTTTTCTGATGTTTTGTTTTAAATTTGCAGAACACTGATGTCATCTAGGATAGCTACAGAAGTGAGCTGTGCTGGCAAACTCAGTGGCAACTTCACAGGCTCAGAGGAATTTGCAGTATGAGGATGCAGAATCAATTTATCTAGTTTTTCCCTAATATCTACTAGAGATCTTCTATCTATCTCTTATGACAATCTTTGCTGACATATCCATGCAGAATCACAGAATCATTTAGCCTGGAAAAGACCTCTAGGATCATCAAGTCCAACCTTCATCCCAACATCTCCCTTACCCCTAGACCATGTCCCGAAGTGCCACATTTGTTCATTTTTTTAACACCTCCAGGGATGGTGACTCCACTTTCCTGGGCAGCCTGTTCCAGTGCCTACCCACTCTTTCAGTAAAGAACTTCTTCCAAACATCTAATTTAAACCTGCCCTGGCACAAGGGGGAAGAGAGCAAATCTTGAAGCTCCTACAAGATCCTTTCAAATAGCTACCTGCAAGCAAGAGATTGCTCAGCTATTTTCCCAATTTTTATTTAAAGAATCAGGCAGCAAAAGAATCTGCATGCAGCACTTAAGCCTGTAGATGAAAGCTCATGTGAAGCTAAGCCAAGAAGACAAGTTCAGGCAGATTTGATACAACTGCCAGTCTGCAATGCCAATTTTTGCCTTACAATGACTAGAGGGGGCAGCAATAGGGGACAACATGGCAAAACCCTACAAAGAATATTTAGGAGAATTGCACATTAGAGATGAGCTCTCCATCCCACACAGAGCCAAGCTTGCCTATATAACTTATCTATCCAGGTCTAACTGGCAGAACTACATCCTCCAAGGAAACCAGTGGTGCACATTAAGCAAGCAAGGCTATAGTGCAGGTCAGACCACCTACTTAGTCACTGTCTCATTGTACCATTTGTTCCCTGCTTGTGCTCAGCAACCTGATTCCACAGCTATTTGTCAGCCTGCTTACATAGGCCTTTAGTCAGTAAGATAAAGCCCATGATTGTCACTATTTTAAAGCCAAGTACGACAAAAACAATGGACTACATCTGTACATAATGTTAGGCACTTTTTCTGGTGAAATCAAGGCTAGCTAAGCCAGCCATGGAACACATGTAATACTGATACAAGAACAGCATGCTCTGTCAGGTTGCTCTGCTCATTCTTCAACACAAAATTCACCAAGATCAATCCTTTTTTTCCCCAGTAAAACCTAATCCTTGAGCCCACACTGACCCTGACACTCACAGCCTGAAGCACATGGTGAAGGCTATCTCTGCCTTTTCTGTTCCCTCCTGCCACTCACATTAGGGAAGAAATTAGCTTCAGCACACAGTGTAGCTGGGACAAGTCTTACTTCAGTCAGAGAAAGCTTGGCATTATGTTTTTATAAGGGAACCCTAAAGCCTTAGAAAAGTCATTATTGATGGACCTGAGTAAGGTTGTAAATCTATTACACTACATCTCACATAGACAACTTGTTTTCTCAGGGTCTGTCTTGCATGGTCATTCAAGGAAACTGGGATAGTGGGGGGGGGAGGGGGTCTGGAGGGAGAAAAATCCCTTTCTGCCTACTACTTAAATCATAAATAATAGCAGAGAATAAGAGACATCCATTTTCTGTGTAGAATCAAATCCCCAGGGGCTGAATATCTCCTTACCTCCCCCTTCTATAAACTTCATACTGGAAAAGTGCAGTTTCACCAAAATACAAAATGGTTAATGAGGAATAAAATCTTTGAGATCTATATATTGAAATGAAGCAGCATTTTAAAAGCCTTCTTTTGATAATGTTTCACTAACAAAATGGTTTTAAAATGCTCACTTCAAGATGATGACAAAGTTTCAAATCTGATGCTTTCATTGTTCCATTTTGCAAAATAATGATTTTTTTTTTTTTTTTTTTTTTAAGAATTGCCTTATCCCAGTTCGTGATGGATATGGCAATGCAGGAGATGAACACTTTCCACACAGAAAGACAAGTCTGATTTTTACCCTCATGGGCAAGTCTGTGACTAGAGAAGACAGGATAGAGTTTGCATGGGAAATAACATTACTCCTTTCTTTCCCACAGTTTGTTGGGCAAGAATAGCAGCTACAGAGTCTCACAAACATGTGCAGGGCAGCAGGTATCCCACCAAGGGGAATGGCAGCATCCCTTAGATGCCACCCTAACTTTTCTGTCTTTCCCTTTATTTCAGTAGCTAATAATACTACCTAAGATGGGTTCAATACTTCAACTTTTACTGAGTCACTTTACTTTTCCTTCTTTCCCTGTCAAGGAATTTTCTCCTCACTCCAGTCAATTGCAAGCCTCTTCTCGCATGTAAACCCATTTTCAAGAGGACAACAAAGAGGGGAAAAGGGAGAGACAGGAGAGACAAGATGCTTGCAGAAGTCATCCCTAAGGAAATCAATGAGTAACGCTTCACCTTTTCTCCAGTGCCACTGTGTGGTATCCCAAGTGTCTCACTTAAACCATAACAAGTAACAACAAAACACCTCAACCATAAGGCAAGGCCTGCAGCAGTATTTCTGCTGTGTTATCAAGTGGTAAAGTTCATAGGTCCCCACAGCTATCCCCAAGACTCCAGGAAAAGTTGTAATCTCCCTTTCCAATTTATTGTTTGCCAATCAAAGCCTAAAGCCTGTATTCACATTTTGCATTCTAGATTTACATGCAGACAAAACCCACTAACTCC
Organism: Eurystomus gularis; assembly: GCA_013400335.1. Classification (NCBI taxonomy): domain Eukaryota; kingdom Metazoa; phylum Chordata; class Aves; order Coraciiformes; family Coraciidae; genus Eurystomus; species Eurystomus gularis. Next base: position 39,777 of record VZZY01022084.1, on the reverse strand, counting down.
AGAGGCAGTTGCTTCATTAGAAGCTGAGTGAAAACAACCATGTCAGCAGCTGACAACTGATTAGTCCCTTGCTCGTTTGAAGAAGTTAAGGAGGTTTCTGAAGGTTTCTGACTGAACAAAGTTACTACATAAGAGGCAGGTCAGCTAAGAGGAAAAGGGGATTTTGATACGAAAACAGGAAAAGGCGATTTTGATAGGAAAAGAGTAACTCCTGATTCTGCCACAAAAAGATGACAAGACATTAGCTAAGGGATCACAAGAGCTTGGTTCAAATCCTGGGTGTATTTTCTTAACATAAGAGCCTCTCCAAATTGTTATCATGGAAATTTTGTGAAAATGTATGCACAGTTTCTTAGCTTGGCTCATGTCTTCGTGGGTCTGGAGGGAACTGGAAGATGTACTCCAAGACACAACAGGAAACATTGCCAAGATAATGAAAAATAAAAGGAAGTAGCATCCATGCTAGAAAGGTTTTGTTTTGCAAAACAAGTCACAAGATGTAATTCAGTTAACGATAACAAACGATAGCTGTATTCTCAGACCATCCAGGTGAAAGATTACCTCAAATTCTCACATGATGTGTTTTTCCTCAGTTCACAGGTCATAAATCCTTCACTGCCTAGGAGAAATGACATTTGGTAATGAAGCATGCAAGCTAATATATGACATTAGCTACTTGCCTCTGGAAGACACAAGAGCTCCTGAAAACCGTAAGAAAAGTCAGGAAAACAGAGGGTACGGTTTCAAGTCTTCAGATCTTGAACTCTACATCTGACTTTCCAACGTATTTAATGAAAAAAAGTTAAACCAGAAGCTGGCTGTCAGCACCTGGATGATTTATTCAGTTCAGCACAAGCTTCTGGGCCACAGAGCTCTGCTCTACTCCAGTCTGTAGCAGATGCAGATTCAGTCCTTACATCACCATGAGAGCACTGTGCAGACATAAGTGATTTCTTTTTTCCAGCCTTTTGTTTATAGGCTAGGCTAATACTGCCATTTCCCCAAAGGGAACAATAGCACATGCAAATGTTGTACACCAACCTGAATTTGCTCTGGAAGAGATGGAGTATAGAGTTAATGCACCTTATGGCAAGTTTGTCAGGGCACCCAGGCATCCCGCTGGTGCCCTGAGCTACAGGCTCAGCCATGGTTTTAATGATGATGGTCATCATGAGATGGCAAGACACTCCCTGCTCCACCGCTTCTTGCATTCTCTTGGTAGGCAGAAGAAAGAAGGAATAAGGAGCTGCTTGCATGAAGGAAGGTATACTCCTTCTGAGGTGTAATGTCTCGTAAGGCCATCCATGCTGCAGGGAGATGGTCCTTAGAGCTGGCTCTGACTGCCAAAGAGGGCTTTAGTCATATTGAACTTGCCGCAGAAATTCACCACTAAATGCTTACCTCATTCTCATGCCATGGAAGTGTGCATGGGGAACTCACTTTAAGAGTAAACCTGTTTTTTGCCTTGAGGCACTACAAAAAAACTGGACGCAGAAGACTGCTCTTGCTCACTAGTCTTGAGGCTTTTCAGTGTGCAAGGCAACAAAGACAAGTTAGAACCTCTGCAATAGCAACTAATGAGCTGATCAGTTGAACAGTTATTTACTGTTATTAAAAAATTATCATCACTATGGCAACAGGAGTATCTACCAGACTTGTTTTCTCCGAGACACTGAATGCCTCTTGCAAGTGCACACAGTGGACTGACAAGCTATCAGAGCTTTTCACAGGGTCTCCTAGGAAATATTTTCACTTGTTTTCCATTGCAGAAAGTTCTGCTGCATGGCAGTAATTTTTTTGACTGACTTCGTGACCCACCCCTACCTCAGCTACCAGCTCCTCAAAAAGAGGGACATACAAGGGAAATTAGTGCCTAGAGTAATAAGGTCAAAACAAGACTTGTGGCATCTATGGGACTAAACCCCAACTGAGAGCAGTTTGTGCCACTTTTCAGGGCTTAGCACCACAGTTCTAATTTCAACTCAGCTTCCTCCCAGCTGACATAACCCCTTCAGGGTCAGGGCTCCAGCCCCAGACACTGCACCCTCCTAACAGCTGGAAGTTTTGCTTTAAAAAGATTAAGCTTGTATTTCAATTCATTATACAACATTATGGAAAGCTCTTACAATTCAATCAAGGGCCCAAAACTGGTTGCAGAATAAGCATCAAAAGAAATGCTGATGAATTTTTATGCAGAAATAGACTTTTACAGGACAAATGATACAGACTGATGGGAGAGTGCCTGCAAGAACAGCAGTTCTGTCCCTGTCTGCATGCTTCAGTCTTCTCTTTGTGCTGATTATAGGGAGCCTGTGAATGTAAAGCTGACGATAGTAGTTTATTGACCAGACAAATATAATTCCAAAAAAAACAAAGCAACAAGACTGCCTCTTGACGTGGCCTGTTATTTATAATGTCTATCAGCTTACATATACCTGTAACCTCGTATTTCTGATGATAATTCTCTACTATTCAGAAAAAAGCCACAAAGCACTGGAAAAGAAACAGTCTGTAAGTCTCATTAAAATGTTCTGGTTCAAGAAGGCAGCGAATATTCAAAACTTTATCCCCTCCAGCTGTGCCCCAATAACAAATTTACTGAAGATGGAGAATAGAAGAAAATTTTTCTCCTACTCAGTAGGGAAAAACAAGTAACAGAAGTGAATTAAAAGCATGCCATTAATTTCTTTAACTTTTTAGCTTTCCTCAGAATGAAGCCAGTAGTTCACGGATGACAGAGGAAGAAGAACTGTCTGTGCCTGCAGTGAACTCCTAACACTTGCGAGCTGTACTGCTGACTAGGGCCAAAACAGACCTTAAGAGTTCCAGAACACTAACCCAAGCATGGTTCTGCTTATCCCTTCTGAAGAAATAACTGCTCGCCTGGCCTGCCTACCTCATAGGTTATAATATTAAAGTACCTTGCAGACTCTTCTTGAAGCCCACTGTTGTTTTCACAAAAGAGGGAAAGAAAGAAGAGACAGCTCTATGGTTCCCTTCTCCCTTCAGGACAGTCCCCAGGGGAGGCATGTGGGAACCTAGGTGGGCAAGAGGATCAAAGCAATAGAGCAGTGGGAGGTCTTGGAGGCAGGAAAGGAAACAACACACCGCACCTGGAGGACCACAAACCATTTGGAGAATACAAAGTAGAAACCACTGGACTGCAGGACACAGGAACAAGGATGCCTCTAGCAGAAGTAGACACTAGTGGCCTAAAAATCACATCACCTGGGCTGACATACTGCATGATAGGGTTATAAATCCAAGGTACTGTTTCAAAGTTAGCATTACTCTGAGGCACTTCTCATACCATAAAAGTTAAGACTATTTCATCCTTCAGGATGTGGCAACAACTGTACAGCACTGATCTGACACAAGAACATTTTGTCAATTTATTCATCAAGACAGACTTCTCTGTTCTTAAAGGAGTCTGCTGCACCATACCCAATCCATTTTTTCCCCATACATTTTTCTTTCCCTCCAAATCTGAGATGTCTTAAGTGAAAAGCACCTTGTTATCAGTAACTTTTGCGCAAGCGTATGCCAACCCCCATTTATCTCCTGCTGGGAAACATGGAAGTGCCTTTCCAGATTTGACCCCAAGGCCTAGCCACAACCTTGCTTATCTTTCTACTTCTGACAGCTCCAATTAAAAAGTAGCTTCATGTTAAGAAAACATAGAACACCTAGAAAGAAAAGCTCCATGACCTCTACTCTACAGACTCCCAGGGACTCCCATGGTATACAGAAGTACTCCCGCTCCCATAGTTTGCTCAATAGACACATTAGCAAGCAGCTATCTTAACAAGTCAATTCTTGGAAGCAGAACAAGTGGCCTCAGGACTTGTATGTTCTGCCTAGCTTCCAATTCTGTTATTTTTTTTTTTCTCCCCATGCTGTCACAACAAACAAAGAAGAGTGTGCTTTTTCTTTAATTAATTCAGCCAAACAAGCTAAGGCATGTTCAGGTTTAGGAGGTGAAGCATTCCTTCTTGGGGAAAAGGACATTCTCAGCCCAGGAAGTTTTCTGTGATTAAAAACAGAGGACAGGAGAGCACTCAAGGCAAATCATTACCCTTGCCTAAGCATTCATTTAGGCAACAACTGGGGTCAGAGTACAGTGTTAGAGGGACCCTTAATATAAACATTATTAATCAGGCCATGGCATGACAGATCTGATGCAGCTCAGTGAAGTCAGCTTGAACCCGTCACAGAATCACAGGATAGTATATATCATATAGAATACCTCTGGAGATTATCTAGTTCAACCCCCCTGCCAAAAGCAGGTTCACCTAGTGCAGGTTATGCAGGAACGTGTCCAGGTGGGTTTTGAAAGTCTCCAGAGAAGGAGACTCCACCACCTTTTGGCAGCCTGTTCCAGTGCTACATCACCCTCACAGTAAAGAAGTTTCTCCTCATGTTGAGTTGGAGCTTCCTGTGTTCCAGTTTGTGGACTCCAGTTTTGTCCACCTGAAAAGTTCTAGAACATTGACAAAAACAGATGCCACTTCAACAACTGAGACTAGTGATGAGCTTCCAGAGGTTGATGGTCTCAAAAATCTTCTTTCCAATAACATTTTGTCTTAGGACCTTAGTGACTCCATATTTGGAGGATTTAAATGAAGCAAGGGAGAAGCTGTGAAGCCAATAAAATACTGTCCTTCCTTCTCACTGGCCACCTATAGCAGCCCCACTACCCAGTCGGTAGAAAATGAAGTGTCTCCCCAGGAGGCGAATTTACATGTAGACACCATCAACCCTGCCCTCCCCCTTCCATACAACTAACCACCTCTTTAAACCCAAGGCTGTCATGATGCACAATTAAATGCCTTGAGTGACCACAGCCTGACTGGGGATTAGAAGCCTGGTAACCTCATCAGTAAGATTATTAGACTGGGGTCCTTAAGTGAAGCCCACAATGATAAGCCAAGGAAAGCAGCTCTCCCTTGGAAGTCTTACCAACTGAAGAGGATTGTCTCAAATAGGATTAGAATTTCTGTAGGAAGCTGGGTAAAGTGCATTTTGCAGTTGTGCAAAACTTGCTATGGAGTGTTCAGGTGAAGGACTCTGGAATCTATCCAGGAGAAAGAGGACAGAAGCAATTGAGCTATGAGAAAAGCCTCAGATGGGAATTTTTATCTTATTAGACATCGTAGAAAGCCATATAAAACAACCTCAGGTTGCTCTGGGATCAGCAGAGCTTATTTTAATTCCTTTCTGTAGGAAAATTCCAGCAGAAAACACAGCCTGAAGTTTTGACTGGAAAGTACTCAAAGTGGAAAGAGTAAATAAAATAATCAAGTGTTACAGTCTGACTTAAATCACTGGAGGTATGAAAGTACTTGTTTTGTAGAATCACCATTATACACTTTGGTCTAGTTTTTCAGAGTTATTTACCCTAAGTCCTCTTTTTGCATGCAATCAAATAATAATTAAAGCTCAGTACTCTATGCACAATCCAAGTGCTTTACAATTTTCTGTGTACATAATTGAAATTATAGACAAAAATGGCAGCTGTGGATATGAATGCAATGTTTTAGAGTTAAGTTTAACATCAGCAGGCAGGAGAGTAATTAGTTAATGGGCATGCAGAGTTTTTCTTAAAGGGCAAAAGCATTATTTGCTATTTCTTCTATTTTAAATTGCTTTAATAGACAGATTCCTCCCAGAGTATATGTAAAGATCCATTTCAATTCAGGCATTGTTTTTACACAATTGAAATTCAGGCTTAAAATTAGCCATCACTCAGGGAATTGGTAATGACTATTATTCCTAGTGTTTTTTTCCAAGGGAAAACTCTTGAGGAGTAACTCACAAAAGGCATTAGTGATTCTGCTCTGCAGTCATCAGCAAATGTACTAATTTGCCTAATTCAGCAGTCATTTCTAAAGCAGGTCTTTCTTAAAGCATTCCTGACTATCCCATGAGCATTCATCCACACTGTGTTTAATACAAACTACAGGATTTTTTTTTTGTCTCAGCAATTTACAGGATTGACCAGGTTCAGAGGAAGGTTACTCCAAAAAAAAAAAATTTAAAAAATAGCTTTGTACAGAGACAGAACACACAGATCAGCAGCAAAGCTTCAGAGAGGTCATGGAATGACAATAAGGGAGTTGCACTCTCCAATTTCAGCATTGGAGAGCCTATCCACTATTTCACCCAGGCAATTCATGCTTGGCAAAAGCCATTTTTTGTATGGGAAACTTTGATAAAAAGCCAGACACGTCGCAGAAATTATATGGTGACAATCCAGGGCCAGCAGGAAGAAACAATGGTCTTTCCAGATACACACAAACAGGAAACCCTCCCACCAGGAGTGATGACTTCACTTTAGGCAAAAACAGAGCTATTGGCTTTATGATTTTGGAGTTACTCTAAATTTCATTATGTCTAGCTTGCTTCCTGGCATCCCTAGTGAACAGCAGCTCTGTACACTAAGCCTCAGTGGCATTAGTCACTAACAGAACCGTACTTGTCACCCAACACCATCTTGTAGCTCACACAGCCAAAGCCTCTGAGCTCTGAAGCTTCCATGCCACAGGACCAAGTCCACCACCAAACAGGAGCTCCAGTGCTGCAAAGATTACACACATTAGTCAGCACTCATACACTGTCTAATACCCCAAGGACTGAGCTCTGTCCCTTACACCTCAGTTCCCTGCCCTTTGCCAACATCACTGTTACCACAAGGCATTTCTCAAGGAGGAACCTTTGAGATACATCACCTCCTGCCAAGAAATGAGCTTTATTTAGGAACAGCCCAACTGACCCTGCTAGGAAATTCAAGCTCCCACTCTGTTCCCAGCTGATTGTATTTACCAAAAGATGAAGCTCATCTCCAGAGCCATAGCTGCATTTAGAGTACAAAATGCTTTCAACAACATAGCGGTTCAAAGGGGGAAGGTATAATACTAACACTAGTTATCCAGCTGCCAGAAAAAGATATTTGCACCAGCAGAGCAAGAGAGGAGTTGTTGAAGACAAGCTCTTATATCTGTTATCTCTATTTTGCATCATCACCAGCCTTCCTTGTACATCTACACAAGCTGCAGGCTGTGTTTTCTCCTTCAGCAGCTATTAAGTATTCCCTACACTGTTTCTAGACCTGCAAGAGTCTAGTAAGGTGTATAAACAGATATTGATTCATACTTGCTAAAAGATTTCACCATTGTCACCTAATTGTTTGGACTAATTGAAATACTGTATGCAGATAGAGTCAAACACTGTAAGCCACACTAGATTGAAAGCATCCAAGCAATTCATCATGTTGCTAAAATACGCAGGCATGTTTCTCAGCACCAGAACATCTCCTTTCTAATTTAGAAGTGAATTAGGCATCACTGCAAGTTTGTGACTCAAAGATAATTGCAAGACACTTTTCCTGGCTTCTTGTGTTTTCAATTTGTGAATGCTACAAGTTTAAAGGTAGCTCTAATTCTCTGTGCTGCCCTAGAAGTCCCCAAGGGTCAGGCCACAATGCTGGTTTCTCAGAAGTAAACCATTACACTTGCTTGCTATGAAGATCAGAATGTAGAATAAATGTGAAATAGAATGTAATTAAGAACTTTTTCACCATGAACCATTTCCTTGAGGACATTAATTTGGGAAGTCTGAGTGTTTTGATGAAAACCAGTGAAGATCAATTCCCTAGCCAGATAGCAAGGGCTACCTCTCATGATGACTGCCTTCTTGAAAATTAAGAATCCCCATCAACTGTCTTCTCCCTGTAGATTAGGCTGAAATACAAAGTTTACTAAGTTGCTTAATGTTGAGTCACATTGTTTAATTCAGAACAGACAAGTACCTAAATTCCCCTTGAGGAAGGTTAGACTAAGGAAAGACAAATAGACTTTTCAGAACCTAGTCCCTTGGCCAATTTCTCATACTGAAGGCTAGAAAATAATCCAAGATTTTGTTGTTTGTTTGCTCTTTTTGTTGTTGTTGGTTTGGGGGGTTTTGGTTGGTTTGAGGATTTTTTGTGTTGTTTTTTTTTTTTTTTTTAAGAACCTTCTACCTTAGTGCTTAATAGCCTTGAGCAGCTTTTCCCAGTCACTTGAGGAGAAAGGGAGGGGGAGGAAAATTCCTTTATTTTATAATATGACTGAGACTAATTAGAAAACATCAGACGCCTGCAAGTAAATTCTTGGTACTGAGTTGTTGTGCATCTGTAACAAACCCGTATAACTGAAATCAAAATGTAGCCCAAACCACCTACACCTATTGCAGGTAAAGACAATAAAAACCACTTCATCAAAACTCAGTGAACGCAAGAAACTTCTAAGCCAGAGCAACTTCATCAGCCAAAACCACAACACAGGATTTCCTGTTTTAACCTTGTATTGAACACCCAGACCACAACACTCAGTTTCTACTAAATGGAGGGAGCACACCCCCACGATCCCTAAACATCTCCCTTACTGAACCCTTTTGGCTTGGAATCAAGCCAGCACAGAAAGTATTGGAAGTACCTGAGAAGTGCTCTGTCCACACTGCCTGCACATTCTGCTGAGTCAGCCAGACTCAGTGCCACACCCACAAAGAACTGGGCTGTCACCATTGCTGGCTGATCATCTCTCCTCAGACATAGTATTTATAAAGGCATTCCTGACCATCACAGCAAAAGCTTCATGTACTTAGTGGTGACAAGGTATTAGGAGAAAGAATTCCAAAACAACTTCCAAGCAAGAACTTCAGTGACTGTTCGCCATCTTACCCCTGCCTACACAGCCACCACATTAGATATTCCTCCAGCCTGAAATTCTTTAATTTTTTTTAAGGTACATAACTCCCTTAAACACACAGTAAGGTTCTGTTGTAGGTTAGAAAGCACATACCCTGGTGGCAGGGCCCTGGGATATCTGAATAATTATACATCACCTCTGACACAGAAGACAGACTAAAAAATGAACAAGCAAAAACTGCTCTTGAAGTCAAGACAAACACACTTTCAGGGTAGAAAACAAGGAGGGGAAATTGAGCCCCCAGCAGAGGAATACAACAGAATTATACATCAAACACCCCATCAGTGCAGGCAGAGCACAAACATCACTGCAATCACCACCACACACTGCCTCCCAGCTGTAATTAAATCCCCTCAAGCATACTCAAGTACAAATAGATTCTGCATCTCCTCAAAACACAATCAGCTGCAGCAAAGCTTAAGGGTCCAAGAGACATACAAAATTGAAAGCCATATTTGGAACCTGAGGTTCTACAAGAGTAATGCCAAATGAAAAAAACCCCAAAACTATGCAAGGACAACAAATGGGGACATAAAAATGTTACACATTAACCTATTCTAAAGCTTATTCTCAAACTTTCTTCACCCCACATTTCACATCAGCTCAGCAGACAAGAGCAGAGCTCTCTCACAAGTCACTCCATGGTCTTTGCCTGACAGGGTATGCACCCATCATACAGCACCTTTACACAATGGGTAAGAAATGCATAATAGTTCACCTGCACAAGGTCTCCAGCCACTTGGAGGTAACAGTTACCTTTGCTATTGGCACCCTGGGCAGGAAGTCTTCTGTAATGAAGTTGGCTGTTCAAGATAGAACTAATCCTAAACAGCAATGACACGCTTGGGAATTCACAAAGAACATAGCTGACATTTCTTAGCATCAAAACAATGAGGACAACATGGGTGTTTGTACTGTCCCAACCATATATGCAGGCTTCACATCTTTTTGGAATGGCCTGAATGCCTGTAGAAATCACACCACCCCAATGACATTTCATGCACTGAAGTTTTGATGGGCAAGTTTTGAAATGAAGCTTAACAGTAGAGGTTTGGACATGCTTGAGCAGAATTTGTGCCCATAGTGCCACCAACACTTTGGGGACATTTAGTTGAACCTACCAGTCACAAGAAACTCATACAGGATGGCTATCATTGGGGCATCACTTTGTAAGGGCTTGAGACAATGCTTGCATTGCAACAAGACCCACAGTTAAACCAAGAGCCAGCAGTGCATTTAGAGTTGAGACACTCTCACTGTTTGTCTTTCCATTGTCCAGCCAGGCCTAATGGGTCACCACTGGTAAGATTCTTTCATATGGAATTTCATGTTTTACACTCATTTGAGGAGCATTAAAATCCTTCAGAATGCTTCTGCCTACATATTAAGGGTGAAAGAGAATTCTACTGGAAAGAATGAAAAGCTTCCCTCCATCTTTGTGAAAGAGCCTGAATAACATCAGATGGAAGCTACACAGATGACATGTATTATTAGAGAATACACACCACATACATGCACCCTGTACTTCTAAAGGAAGGGCATTTAGTCTGGTATAGTTTAGGCAATGGATGAAATCAAACGGAATACTTGTTGCTGCAGTCTCTTTTCAGGTTTACTGAAAAATTCTGGGAAGAAACACAGAAGAGCAAGACCACATTAAGAAAATCCTTGCTAGAGGAAGGGAAAAAACACTTCTTAAAACATTTCTTAAAGCAATAATCAGTTAAACATATGTTCAGAAGTCAGATCTCATATGCATGGAAAATAAAGACAGATTTTTTCCATACAGGATGATTTTTTTGTTTATAAACAGAGTGAAAATAATTACCTTCAGTAAGTTAAACTCAACCCTTCCAGAAAGGGAAAATACACCTATGTTTAACATTACCATGAGATTATTATCTCAGTAGGTACTGCTGAAGAAAGAGGATATCCATACTCGCCACACAGTTCCTTTCAAGATGAAACAACCTTCTGTCACTTCCTACATTTTACTAATTTTAACCATCAGAGCAAACAGGTATCATAAGATGCAAACCCCATCTTCACTTGTATTATCTGGGCCTAAGCTTAACTACCCATAAAGACCTTTTCTTCACTCAGGTCTCTCAAGCACTCAACAGGCTATTAATACCTCATATCTGTTAGGTATGTAGATATCTCTGAAACAGAGCTGGCTCTGCCCAAACTTGCCTGCCTTCCATCCACTCACATACAGAACTGTTCCAGTTTATTTAAGATAGAGGTCATCAGAAGAGGTACAGACCCACATTGTGTGGCAAAGGAGGGAGCTTCAGGTATACTCCACAGAGATCTGGGAGTACTTGTCTCCCAGCAGCTCTGATAATCCCTTCTTGTTCATATCTAAATATCTGCCAAGCTTCATGTTCAAGTCTAATAGCCATACCCAGATGCTTCCATTCCTCCATACAACACTTTTTTTTTTTTTTTTTTTTCAGGCATTGCTGAGTACACCTATTTGCTCAACTTTTCAAAGTTTGCTTGCTGAACACGGTCTTCACCCAGTCAGACCATTACTCACACAGCAGTGTTTGTTAGAAACCAAAAAACATATTATTCATACTGAATTCTTCCATTTAGTCAGCGTCATCCCTCCAACACCTCATTTTTCCTATTTAGCCTAGCACAGCATCTTCCTGAAATTGGGCATAAAGCTGACATTTTTTATGATTTACTGATTTACTTCTTTTAGAGGCCACTTGATATGTGCTAGATTGAAAGCAGCCCTACCACATACACACAAAAAAATAGCCTTATTTCCCAGACTCCTGTTGCATTATCCTTCCTCTCTTTGAGAAGGACCCACTCCCTGCTGGGTAACGTGCTCCATTTATCACAGCCTGCAGAGAACCCTGTTACAGGACTTGGCTGTATTTTGTAGCACCCCACTGTCTACTCTGCAGGTTACAGAGGAGTGCAAGTGGATAATTAATTATACTTAATGTGTAACATATCAACTTTCATCTATTAATCACCTGAATAATCAAACAGAACCAGCTTGAAAGATGTCTATTACATTTCAATAAACTAAAACTCGGATACAAGTTTTGGGTCCTCATAAATATGTAGCTAAAAAGAATCCTCTGGCTACTACTATAGCATGCTGATAAAACAAAGGGTTTATTTGGTTATGAGTTAATGATTCACAAATACATTGACAAGGAAGTGTCATTTAGCATTCAAGGGAATAAATAATTAAGAGCAGAAAATAAAACATTCCTATCTCTATGATGCAATAGACATTCTATCACTACTTAAATTGCACTAAGTTCTACCTTCACTTTTTGAAAAGCAGTTTGATGCCTTCTTTGCTCTTCATGTCCTATAAAGCTTGATCTGCATTAAGTGTTATAGCCCCCACTCTGAAACTACAGTAAGTCTCAGTTCATTTATCAATCTCCAGCTCAGAGTTCACCCTGTATCTTCCAATATCTTATTCTTTCCAATTAGAGGTTTCAAATCACAACTGAAGTGCAAATATAACAATTAAAACAATATATACTGAAGATAGAAATGAGGCATAAACCCCTGGATGACACCAATTCTGCATCTCCCATCACAAACCCCAGGTAAAACAGATCTTTAGCACAAATTATGTAACCATTTATTTTCCTTTCTAAAATAATAAAGGACATGGGACAAAAAGAACTTCCTGTAACATTCCTAGTACATGTTTTGCAGATAAACACTTTGATTCATTGCCTTCATTAAAAGTCCTCTCTAAGAGAATGTTTCCTTTCAGGAGCACTTATGTATCATGCTAACGTGAGGATCTGAAAGGCCTAATACGGGATTTGTAACCCACATTTTGAGCTTAATCCAAAACTATTTCCTACAAAGTTGCACTTTGCTGATGCTCAGTACTACCCCAATGAATCTTGGTATAAACACTCCTACTGGAGTAGGTTTTTTCCAGGGGACATCTTAGTGATTCCCTTGAGTCACTGCTGGTTTTAGTCACTATTTTGGAACTATGCAGAGAGCCAGGCAGTAATCTAACAAGAAAATGTTTGCATTAAATAAACTATGAAGAGCACCTGGAGCAAATAGATTTTAGTTGTGGAGTTCCTTCTGTATTAAGAAACAAACAAAACACAGCAGTTGAAAGCTTTGCCACATCTACCTTTCAGGCTTGCTTAGACCCCTGTTACACGCACAATGTCTCCTGTGAGAGAGGATTAGCCTCCAGACACATGATCTGAAACAAGCAAGGCTCCAAAACAGGTACTGTAGCCTTACTGGTTAGAACAGTTTCTGTAGAAATTACTGTTTTAATGAAGGAAGGTTAGAACTAGTTCTCCTGTATTTAGCAGGGTAAGAAGCATAAATGCATGTGTGGAGTTTTGCCAGTTACTCTTTTGATGCTGGATAAAGAGTTCCCAAACCAAGCCTTTAAAGGGATTCCATAGGAAGATCTAGTAGGTAATTTTCCTCAGGACTAACTATGAATCAGCTGTAGCCCACCACCATCACTTAACCAAGACACAGTACTTACACCAACACCATTCAGCAATACTTAGAAAACACATCTGCAGAAATCAGTACTAAGAGCATTTGGGCTTGTAACATGTTTAAGCACCTAAACTCCAGCCATGTAACAATTTTAGTCAACTTCTTCCCTTCCCCCCCAGCAGGATCCTGTAAAGCACTTACCTTCAACAACAGCTTGTCCAAAAGGCACCTTCTTCTCTCAGATGCTCATAGGAAAACACAGTCATCCTTTCACAGCCCAAAACATGGCTTCTTCCTTCAGACTTTATCTTCTTTGGTGTACTGGCTTATTAAGCCAGTAACTCAGCTTCACCTGGAGCTGGGGTGGGAAGAGTAGAGGTCATATTTTGCAGGTGAGAGTAATGAAGCAATCTGGGAGACCAAGCCACATGAACAATGGGAAGTACATAATGTAACATTGATAAAAAATGAGTCTTTTTACAGAACTAAGGACAAAGTGCATGGGAAGGTGACCTTAGGAGAAAAGAACTGGGTCAATCAGCGTTAATACTTGTAGCATGTAAGACGTATGAGTTACATATAGATATGTCCTTCCCAAGGGGCATAGGATTAACTGAAAGATAGGATTGGACTAAGTGAAAGAAGTTCCCAGACCTACTGATCTCTCAAAAACTGACACAATAAAGCTTTGTATTTTCTTTCCCTGCAGGAAACATGTTTTGGAGGAAGTTGGTAGCTAAATCAGAGCAATACTGGATGACCAGCTGGAATTTATGAGCTCAATAAGGACACCTGGATGACAAAGGTCTGGTTAGGTGATCTGATGATACATTTGTCCTTACGGCTCAGGTACGAGAAAGAGCTGACAAGCAGTAGATGGATTGTGATTCACCTGTGTAAATCTTTATTCCCCATGTTTACTTCCAAGAGTTAGCTATCATAGCTAGCTGCATGCTTTCCTTTTAGGTGCCACAAATGTTTTTGTAGAAGAAATATTTTAGATGTCCTGGATCCACTACAGACAACACAAGCATTTTCACAGACTTTCCCGGGCCTCAGTCCTAAATAAACAATAAGGGTTTCTGAGCAGTCTTTACCTCTCCTGGGAACTCAAACCCCTTCAAAAGTGACTCTGTTTTTCTAGGACCCTGCAACCTCTGTGAACTCATGTCCCACCTGCTGTCAGATTCCCAACCTGAGCTCAGATTCAGGCTCAGGTTCTCCACCTGTGAGAGTTACAGCAGGTGTTTTTCTTAGTATACACTAAGATGTCTTCTTTCTTACTTTTAAGATTGTCTAGATGGTAACAAATAGCTCAAGCATCTTCCTATCACTTGGTTTTGGTTGGACTGATCTCCACGTATCATGCACAGAAGATTTCACCATAACAACAGAACCCTAAAGCCCCCCAAAATATCATTACTAATCTTTTCTCCTCTAGGCTCAACCCATCCAACTCTCTCTTTCATTTAACTTCCCCTGTAAGTTTTCCCTGCACTTACAGAGAAGCTTTCCCCTATCTCTTTCTGCTTCAAGTGCCTTTTTGTTGTGGTTATCTAACAGAGTAGTTAAATGTTTCATCTTTGCCTCTTAGCCAGAATTAATAGTTTTATGCTCCACACAGAGTATTTTCTTTGATTAATTAAAACACACACAGAGGAAGCTATACAGTAATTTTATTGCTGTTTTCTACTAAATAGCATTTTGTGTTCTGGATATTATCTGGCAAATGTGCAGTTCACTTAAGAACTACGGAACAGAATTGAAAATTAATATAAACTAGTCAATATCATAGCAAAAATAACATCAGTGCTATCAGTTATAAGGAAATTCATGACACATTATACATTACTCAAGGTATGTGGCTTTCTTTGTGTTACTGCTGCAGAATTAAAATACGGTGCATTGTTTTGATGACATAATAGAAATGTATCAGGTTGCCTACACGTTGCACCCTGAGTTAACGTAGATAATTTAAAATTCAATGGATAAATTTAAATCCTGTGTGCACAATTATTCTAGGTGCTGTGGTGTCAAACCATACCTAATGGATCTCAGCGTACCTGAGCCTTGAAAGACAGCTGAAGACTGAAATCTTTCAGGCTGAGTGTGCTTCTGGGAAAGACTTTCAGAGGATAGGATATCATATTTCACACTTTGGTGATTAGGATAACTTTGCCCCATGTGGGTAAGCAAAAATGTATTTTTCCTGTTGGATGCACATAGGCCCCACATTCATCACCCTTAAACTTGACTACTTCAATGTCCTCAGGTATAAATACCACAGCTTGCAGCAGGTGTTTTAGGCACATCAGCACAATGAAAAAAAAACCTCTGTGCTCCAAGAGCAGGTTGTGCTCCCTTGCCTTGGCAAGAGACTAGTTTCAACAAGTGTATTATTTATCCTTGGCCTAGTCTTAATCACCCAAAGTGTGCATGAAGTCACCTCTGCCCCATGGCTTCACAAATCAGCTTTCCAGAACCAACCTTCCTCCACAGCTGTTTGTTTTGATCACTGCTAGTCTTCTATGCCTTGAAACTCACCTTTGGATAAGGAAAACAAGAATTTATATAACAAAACCAGTCACAAAAACCTGGTTTTGTCTATAACACCCATACATCTTTCAAACTCCAAGTTTGGCCCCCAGAAAGGAAGCAAAAGCAACTCCTTAAGCCAAGATTAGTGTGAGCCACAGGCCCAGATACTAAAAGATGTATGGCCATGCAAACTCAGACTGCAGATACAGAGCTAATTCATTCTGAAAGTACAAAATAAGCATCTGTTAAATTCATTGCACCCGGATTTTCAGGCCTAAATTGTGAAAATTAAAGTCTTTTTTGTTTGTTTAACCTTTCAGTGGCACTTGCCACTGCTGCTATCACAACAATGCTAGGATTGATTTGATGCTTTAAATATCATGGGCAAATGTTCAGCCACCATTCCTGTCCACACTGTTTTCTAAATGGTATCTGAAAAAATTTTCTTTTTATTTTCTCAGTAAAGTGTGAAATGGTTTTCAAAAGTAATTAACACACTGTGCTCAGGTAGGAATCTATACAGCAATTGATATCCTAACCCCGCCCCAGGAGAATGGATTTTGAAACAGATCTCCTAAATCTTCATAAGGTCTTGAGCCCAAAGAGGCAGAGAAAATTACCAAAGAGATTTAGTGTGAGCTCCCATTGCAGGTTTTAAGTCCTATGCAGGAACGTACTGTAATTAAATTAAAAGTTAAAATTATCATTCTTTTCTATGAAATGTAATAAATAGCCCGTGGTGATAAAGACACACAGCCTAACTCTCCTGTACCTGTAACTTTGCTCTTCGTGGAAGGCTCAGAGGTGTTTCCAACAGCTGCAGGCAACGAGCAAACTTGTATTTCTCCACCCTGCTAACACGGGGGCCATCATCTGGGTTTGGACCAAAGAGAAGCTCACCATCATCTCAGGAAAGCTGTGCAAGTGACTGTGGGGTGCTGGGCAAGCAGACATGTTGTCAGAAGTCCTTCAGCATTAATTATACCATGGAAGAAAAAGCTGTTTTTTTGATGTGTAGTGTTTCGCTAACAGTTACATGAATCACAGAATTATTGAGGCTGGAATAGACCTCCAAGATCATCAAGACCAGCCTATGACCCAACACCACAACATCAGCTAGGGCATGTCACTAAGTGCTACATCCAATCTTTCCTTATAAGCCTCCAGGAATGGTGATCCACCTCCTCCCTGGGCAGTTCATTCCAGTGTCTAATCATCCTTTCTGTGAGGAAGTGCTTCCTAATATCCAACCTAAACCTCCCCTGGCGCAGCAGTTTTAGTGTGAAGGAAAAAAAAGTTTCCCTTCCTCTCATCCTTAAAATTATCTCATTTTGTCCCAGCTTAATGAAAATGTCACTTTTTAATTAACTTGCTGCTCTTCTGAAGTTCCCAAGTAAAATGATTATTTGGCTCTTTCCTTTAAACTTAAGATATTTTTTAATCTTCCTATTTTTTCCAGGTACTATGGGTGTTTTCAATAAGGAAGCATATACTTGACCTTCCAGTCACTGTAGCTGAGGAGAGCTCAACTGACACAAATTAACTCTCCAAAGCCCAGCTGATAATTCAAATACTAACAAACATTTGGTAAAATCCCATCCAGAAGTGGTTTCATCCAAGTACCCACCATTCATTTCAAAGGGAGAACATGAATGACCTGGTCTGGGCAGTTCCTTGCTGTGGAGTGTCAGCATCCCCTCTGAGGAGTGAAAGATGTGGGCAGAAGCTCCCCTCCTTGCAACTTCTGTGCAGCTGCAGCTGATTCACAGACCTCAGCTTCCTGGGTGTTTTCCACCACCCAAGTCTCTGTTGCAAACTGGCTAGAACTGTTCAGCAATTGATCAATTTCCCCAGAGTTCAGAAACCTTGAGAATATCTCTAACTCCTGCTTAAGCCTGGTCCACACCGGAGCCATTGTTTCCCATTCAAACTGATCTTACTGCCTGTCTGTAACAAACCAATAGTAAGCTCTAACTGTTGGCTGCAGCCTTTCCTTCCACAGCACTTAAGGGCATTTGCTCCACAACTTTTTAGCCTGAAAAGAGAAAAACAGACTGAAGCAGGCAGCCATCCAAGAAAGCACCGGAGGTACAGTTTAGTGGACTTCTCTTACATCTAGGATATGGAAGTAGTGGCCATTTCAGAAAGACAGGACTGGAGACAAAGCTGTGGGATATTCCCAAGGGGTCAATCCAGGAGACAGGCTACCTACAGGGCAGGTCCAAGTCCACCCAGACAGAGTCACAGTCAGGCATATCTACAGACAGGGACCGATAGCCCCTAGCTGAGCTGAAAGGGGTCTCCTGGGACATGGGCAGGGGTGGGGGCATCTGGGCAGGGACATTAGTGCCCTCAGAGCACCCATCCCTTCATTTGAAAGATAACATTTGCAAATGTTAATGCCAACATAAAAGCCACCAATAAATTACCTTTAATTTTATGATCTCAGCAGCTTTCTGAGATCTCCTTCAACTTCATGAACATTTGCTGGGATTAAATTTTTTTAACACTTTTTTTTTTCATATATCTTGATAGATATCTAATCTTCAGTACTAGATTAGATGATCCAGCTAATAGCTCACAAAGGCAGGGAGTATTCCTTGCTCATCATTAGCACTCAGTTCACAAGCTGACGGAATTATTGCTTGTAAGTACTTTTGGATTGACTAGCTCTTGCAGGGTATTTTGAACTGTGTGAATCAATGTATATTAATGTCTGTATCTTAAATTGTAAGACATCAGAGAATCTGGCTTACAGAAATGCTTTATTCTATCATATTTTACACTCCTTGCATCATCTACACAGCTACTTGTAGATGACCCCTAGCTGGAGTGAAATGCATATTCCAAAGTATCCATGTCCCATTATACAGGTAATTAAGGCACAATTAGGTCACTGACACCTCTAATGTTTTCTCTCAGAACTGACTCAGGTCAATCCAAACTATGCTGATTTTCTTTTCTCCTGTTCTACACCTGTTTTTTTTTCTAACCAAAAACTTACTTCTTTAAGATTTACAAAGCTGGGAGATGTTCCCTTTGATTTGTGTGAAAGAAGTGAATCAACATACAAAACATCAAATTGCATTTTCTCGATGTAGGTGTTGTGAATGAGGTAACATGCACTGGTTTCTGGCCAGTATTAGGTGTATACAAAGATTTCCTGAGAGCTGGCAGACCCTTATGGGTCACAGCTTAGAAGCTACAGTAGCTGGTTTACATATTCCAGCTCTGACTATCCAGGTGTCCTCAGGGCCCTCTCACACCTCTGATTTCATTGACTTCATTTACCATTGCCCACCACACGTGAATAAAAATATTTAACAACATATTACAAGGATGTGACAATCTTAGAGAACATTTTGCAAACCTAGCATGAAAGATACAACAGAAATAGATACAACAGAAATAGCAAATATTATTATTCAATTCTAATTCTCCTATTTTCCTGCAGAATGCAAAGTTATCAGCTCTTGGGCTGATTTTGTACAGTTAATTACAGTGTGCTTGCTTCTTTCAAATTGTTAATCAGTGGTTGGATGGAGAAAAACCACCTTTAACATTGTGAGGTTAAGACTGTAAGATTTCCCAAAAGCAATGTGCACCAAGGAATACTCTTTCTGGTATGAGGAGCCAGATTTGCATGGATCAAACAATTGATTGTTTTAAAAAATCCTACATAGAGTCTGCCACTGATAGCATGATCCATCCTAGGGCTCTTGCATTTTTCTGCTCCTGGATTTTCTCAAAGTAGCATATCTGGATTTTCTAGAAGTAGCAAAAAGAACCCATAATATTTTTAAAATCTCAGATGACAGAAGATCAATACGAAATCTTCAGGTATACAATCTTTAACAGTCGTAGTACAAGCTTTTTTCAAAGATGAGTTCAAAGTACACCTTTCACACTAGCTAATAAAATAAATACATTTCAGCCTGAAGATGAAAATCCATTATTTTTGCTGAGTTTTTCCAAAATTTATTCTGCTGTTTCCATCGTGCTATAATGAGTGGTTCTGAACATCACATTTCTTATTGCAGGAGCCTCCAGCACTGGAAACCAGACAGGACACAATGTGTTCAGTCAAATCTTCAAAGCAGGCATCACAATGAACATGCAGTACTACCACCTCACATGCAATAAGCTGGAGATTTTAGTATGAACTGATACTGTAGGCATTTAAGCAGATTTCAGAAAAGCTACAAGATAATTACCAATTGGTATACAAATATTCCCAGCCTGAGTTCTCATTCCAAAGATTACGTGAAATGTGGCCTTAGTAATTGCCCCACTGCTCCTCATGGTGCTAATGCCCACTAATTTCCCCCACTAAGAATAGATCTTGCAGAGCAGAGTTACTACCACAAACACCATATTTTGCTATGTGTAGACACTGTCTGCAGTGCAGACAAGGTGGTCTTGGGGTTAAGAAGGTCTCTAAGCACTGCTGTAGTTAAAAATAGAAAGTTTGGTCCTCGAATAAAGTCACAAAGCAGAAAACCAAAGGGATGTGTGTAACCCAGAGCAGCTGATGGGTGGAAAAAATGCCATTGAAAGGTAATTGCCTAATTAATTAATCAAAGCCTTTAGTAACATATTACTATATGAAATTGAAGACTTGCAAGTACCATTGAAGATTTGTAACTGTTGTGGCCTACAGCTATGAAAATGAATCATTTCACGCAGACATGAAGGAGCACATCTTCCATCTTGCCAGCCGCTGGTATTCTTAACTCCCAGGAGGTCCTGTCAGTGCTCACTCTTGAGGGTTTGCAACGAACTTCAGCACTTTAAATATTAGTCAAGCAGGATGTTCAAAGCCACATAAGGGATTTACGGGCCCAAATTCCATTAATTTTAGAAGGAACAGAATGCTCCAAAACCTTAGAGACCATCAAGCATTTTACCCTCATTTCTGTGCTTAAGATTTCCTTTCAAGGAAAGCTTTTGGTAAGAAATACTGTAGGGGAAAACATTGATTCATAGATATTGCCAGATAGAACTGATTACTACAAGCAACAAGTACCTGACTTTTCTTTGTGGTTTCTTGTTAGTCCCATGTCCTGTTTGCACAGGTGATTTTTGTATCACTTCTGGGCTCTCCGTTGCAGGTGACAGCTGTAAGGTGGTGTGAAGAAGTATGATCTGTGCAAAATGTGTTAGCAGAAGGTAAGGCATAAGCGTTTTAAAAACACTTGCCTCTAACAAGCAGAAAGGACTCTGTGTCTAAGGTTTACTGACTCTCCAACACAACATTTATCACTTCTGACCATTCTCTCTCTGCTTGCTTCTGCCAGGTAAAGTGTTAGTAGAAGTGAAACAAATGCCAGCACAGGCTCAAACAGATTTTATTACTGGTAGACCCAAGACACTACCACAACCTTCAGATCTTTATCCTGACGATTTAAGGACCGTATGTGTTCAAACCTTAGGTTTTATTTCAGCTTATTCTAAAGATGATGATCTACAATACCATGGATAATTTGTGTTTCTTCAGCTCTTCTGAGCAAACAAAAACCCTGGGTTCTTCCCCTTCTCCTGGAAACCTGATTCCCTCAACTGCTTCAGAGAGTTACTCTGCAGAATCAAAATCCAGCCCAGGGAGATTTTGTAGGTACAGTATCACTGTTTAAAGATCCCTGCCAGCTAGCTCATGTCATTCAAAATCCTGCTGGAAATATTTAAAACAAGCAGGTTGGAGAGGTTGAAGTAAGGGAAATGTGAGAGTTGTGCAAGTATACAAGTATGCAATAACCTTTCTGCAAGTCCTAAGAGTGTTGATTATCTGAGTCAAGAACCAATTTCTGAAGCAGCAGAAACAATGAGCTTTCTTTCTAATTTGTGATAAACAGAAGTAAAGCTATAACGAAACTGTGATAACAAATTTATAGTATGGTCTATAAGAAATTCACTAATAAAAGTGTATTAAAAACATATTTAGTAATGTTTTGTGGTGAAGATTGAACAGACTGAATCCAAGACCTGGAGCAGAGCCTAGCATATTTTTATGAATTCATAAAATGTTTTACAGGATCTCATGAGCAAGACCCTGGAAACCAAATTTGAAGCCTGAAGCAAACTTTTTCACAGTTCATATATGAAAACAGAACCAGAGGTTTTTATTGACAATGCTGACACGTTGGTAATTATAAGGAGAGCTGGTAATGTTAAAAACAAAAAGAGGAAAGAAATAAAGAGAAAGAATTTGCTGGGTAGTGTGAGTACATATCTATTTTCTGTTATTTTGCCTGGAAGCAAAACCATTAATAGAAACAAAGACAAATGGTGAAATCACTGCTAAAATCCTCCTTCATGTCACCGGAAACTAATAGTGCTCTTCAAACACTTCTTCGGATGAGGACGAAGTTATAACCTAACTGAGCTGCTCTCAGCACTGTGCTTTACTGTGAATGCCATTTGTTTTTTTGCAATGTACTGCTGTACCCCTTTTCTTCCTGACCAGAGAGGCAAAAGATTGGTCTTTATTTGATGCTAATGATGTAGTATTGCTATATACACAAAAAAGCAACATAAAACCTTCTCAAGATATACAGATCCTACAGAGGATGAACACAGAGAAATCTACCTAATAATTAACTTCATTTTCACTTAGTCAAGTATTGTTAGCTTTCCTGTACAAATATTGCGTGTAGAAAAACAACTGCTGTGAAATGAAATGCATTAAAACAGTGTCAATCCTCTTATTTCACAGAGCCAATCATTGATTAGGTTATTGTGCCAAGAACACAAAGAATTCATTGAAACAGGACCATTTAAATAAAATAAAATCACTTTCACCTCCTTCTTCCTTCATCAATCTTCATGTAGTGTGGCTTGCATGAGCTAATAACAGATTCATTGCAGCCATGCTGTAGCTGATTGCTATAATTTTGCATATTCTACTGATGTATATTAAGCAGTAGAACTGAGACTTTCAGGATTAACAGATCTGTGCTTTGAATTACCTTTCATTTCCATTCAAAATCCATGCAATTCTTTACAAGGGCTCTTCAAACAAAGTTCTGCAGGAAACAAAGCCAGAAAATTCACAGTAGATTAAAACTCAGCAGGGGTGAATTCATATATGGTAAAGAAAGGAATTAAAATAAGAAAACAAGTTTCACTTTTACAATTCAGAAAAGCAGAACTATCATGACCTTACAATGATCACAATTCTTGCAGCAACACAAACCTTAGTGTCTTCAAAGGCTGTTCATGTCTCTTAATTTGTCTAAATATGGCCTAGAGAACTAAAAAAAAAGAGATTCCAGAGGTCAATTTCCCAACAGGAACAAAATAATGGAATAATTTAGGTTTGGAGGGACCTCTTGAAGTCAAATGGTCCAACACCACCCCACTTTGCCTCGAAGCACATGTAGTTTAGGATAGGTTGCTCAGCACCTTTTCCAGTCTGGTGTTTGATATCTCCAAGGACAGAGATTCAAGACCCCCCCTGAACCCCTGCTGCAGGGTTTTGTTGCCCTCACTGTGGATTTTTTTTCCTGATATCTGATAAGAATTTCCCTTGTTGCAGCTTGTGTCTGTTGCCTCTTGAGAGCAAGATAGAGCAAGCCTTTGGTTTATGGATGTGGGAGGGAGGGGAAGAGGGGGGTGGAATTTGGCATGTTGTTCCAGATAAGTGTTCAGTAAGGGGGAAGAAGCACCTAGGTTCTAGCTAATGCAGCTTATGGTGCAGCTGGCTTTTATGGGCTGGCCAAGAATTGTTGATGCATGAGCAGCTTGATGGCCACCAGGCCATGCAGGTCCTTTTCCATCACAAATTTCTATATAAAAGGTCAGTTAGTGGCACTGAGAAACAAATAACATCTCAAGCACATCTTCTGTACTCACTGAAATTTTAGAACATTCTAAGACTGCTTTCACATTTCTGGAATACCACACAAAAAAATCCTGAATTTTCAAACACAACAATTTTTTGTGCTGTACTTTAATTTTATCCTGGTATGCAATCATCTTATTAGAAACCATTGATCCAGAGTGGCTTTAGATGACACATCTGGAGAAGTCCACCTGGAGAAAAAATTAATCCAGTGCTTTTCTCAGGTATTTGGAAGAGAAAATGAAAATCATTTCAAGAAGACATGAGAAATTTGAGTAAATAACTGTTGCCTCTCTGCATTCATTAAGTGTCAGTCGCTACTTTGAGTTAAATTTTTTAATGAACTAGAGTCCAAACCCAAACTCCTCAGCTGAATGTGGTAAGTAAGTTTTCTAACACCTGATATGTAGTTGGCAGGCAGTTTGCTCTTAGCTCATCTCTTTGGGTGATCCTCTGTGATCTTAATGACTGGGAATAATCTTGAAATTCTTTCCCAAATAAGCAGGATCCCCTGAGGACTGATACTACATTGACAGCTTGTTTTAAAGGAATCACTCTGTTCTGCTGTCATATGAGGTTCCCACATCGTGCCTGGCTTCTATGTCCTGCTCCCAGCTCCTTGCTATTCCACAGAGTTCCCTTAACCACTGCAGTACCCCAGCATCTCCACTCTTCTGGTCCAGCCCTCTCTTCCAGCAGTTCCCAGTGTCAGCATCTGTCAGCCATCAATAACGTCTTAGGACTGGGAGAGAGAGTGAGGATTTTATGAGCATTTCCCCTTTAGGTTGCTTCCTTACTGAAACCCTAATCTTAGATAAAGTTTAGACCAGAGAGACAAAATATTCCCACAAAGCAAAAGGAGAGACAGGAGGGTGTGGGGATAGAGGTCTTCATGTAGCTCTTCATAAGCCAATGCTACTTTTTTTGCAAGGGCAGAAAGATATAGTCCAGTTGCTTAAATTTTTCTCCTGTCCAGAAGTTTAAAATGGCTGTTATGCTCTTACTCACTGAGCTGGTGTCATTTAACGCTGTCTCAAATTGTTAAGCAGCTTCTGGATCCTCTCTTCTGATGGATGAGGCAATTCAGCCTTTACGTAATTCAGAAGAGCCACATGAGACTTAATTAATATTTATAAAGCATTCAGGATGCTCAGTTGAAAAGGGTGATGATAGAAAAGCTCTGCAAAAACACTCATAATTTTTCAAATTCTCTGATGTTGCAAGTTAAAGACTCATTTTCCCCCTTTATTTTCCTACAGCAATTCTGTCCCCTAAGGGTTTTGTGGGAACAGTCAATGCCCAGAAGCTAGTAACACAGGGAATTTAAAAAGAGAGGACAACCTATTTATACTTGTAAAGGATGGCATCCCATGAAGCAAAACCAATGAAACATTATTTTCTGTGAATTTGTGCCCTGTCTCCTCTGACCACTAGCTCATCATACATGTTCCCACAGGCCTTACATCTCCCATGGGCTGAGGGGCTGGTCAGCTGGTGCACGCTGTTCAGCCATGCAACTGCTGCAAGGTCTTGAACAGCGAATGAGCTGAACTCCATAGTGATTGTATTACAGCTTGTTGTTACATCTGCGGTTACTCTGATTTGTGCAAGTTGGTTGAAATTGTCTGCAAAAGAAGACAGACATTCCAGCTGTCTGAAGAACCTAATTTCTTTAAATTGCCAAGCACAGCCCCAAGCAGAGCAGAGTAGACTGGACGAGGCTCTCGTGGCCTCTTGATGACATCTAGTTTCTACCTATGCCTCACTCTTGCAACCAGCTATTGGTGCCAGCAAAGACATAAAAAGCTGCTCAGCTGAGTCTGGATGAGAGCGGAAACTGTCCCACCCTGCTGCAGGGCAGTACCAAAGAGATGCCATAGGAAACACAGTGACAACAACAAAGGCACCGGACTGGAAGGGATGTGCTACAGCTGGCAAACAAAAGCACCAGTTAGAGGAACATCATAGCCCATGGGGAAACATGTGTGTTTATTTTTTCGTCTACCACACAGAGGAAAATTATAGACAAAGAGAGCGTTTGTGTGTGTTTGTATCTCCACTCAACCATGCTGGAAAAGGCAAATCATCCAAAGCACAGATTTGTCTAATGTGGAATGATTTAATGGCACGTGGCATAATTCAGCAAGTAACCTGACGCAATCTCCCCCCACAGCAGCCCAACAGTGTGGGGCTGTGATCCTCCCTGCCCCACAGGCTGCTCTCCTCAGGGCAGTGGCCACCTCTCCCCAGAAGCCACCTCCAAACGCTGCTCCCACCCATCGTGGGTAGCTGAGTGGTGGTGAAGCAGCTGCTCCTAAGACGGAAAGTTGGAAGTTGTTTTATGTCTTAATATGCAATGCCTACAACCGCTTTCTGGAGGTATTCAAATGATCATGTCCCTGCTCTGTATCGAGTTAAGGGATCACCAGGACAGAGCTCCTGAACCACAGTGCCTCAGCACCACGCTTTAATTGAAGCACTAGCACACATGGGCCCATCTTCTGTTCCCTTTTGCTCCCCTGGTGCCATATCCAGCATGTTTCTGATCCAGTGCTGGGCTATTTCAGCACTGGGAGCTGACAGAGAAGTCTCCACTGTTTGGTTTTTCTGGGTTTGTTTTCACACACTGTCAAGTCTATCCTCTTCTCCTTTTCTGTGTGCCTCCCCAGAACACTCTTTTCCTGCTGTGCCTACAAAACTGGGCTCTCCATCAGCTTGGACCCCTGCCTGCCCCACCATTGGTATTGCCCATGCTGTCGGTAACTGGTCTCACCAGCCAGCCCTCTCTGCTGCTGGTGGCTCTGCCACTGCTCATCATACCCTGCCAGGCTGCAATGTGCTGCAGCCAATCTTCACCACAGCATACATGATGTTTGTGTCCCTCTTTTCACTGCTGGGACACATTCAGCACCCCAGATAGAAGCTTTGGAGCTACAAAAGGCTTTTTATCCTTGATATCCACATTGCCCATCATGCTCAATGACCTGTCGGATTACAGAGCAAACACTCCTAGCTGGAGCAGCAAGGAGACTTGCTGCACAGACCAAGCGGGCAGATGGTTGGAGACAGGGGAAGAATAGTTGATGTCCAAGCTGGTATTACCAGTTGCATTGGCTGCAGTGGTGCTGGCTGGCAGGTGAGCAGAGGAAGCTGCTGTCCAGGAGGCTCAGAAAGCTGCTGGATCTGAGACTAATGGAATGAGAGGAAAAGGAATGTAGAAAAGCAAAAGGGAAATGTTTTGCTGCAACAAGATAAGCCTGAAGTGATTCATCTGGGGACAGATTAGCTGATATAAGGGCAGTAGTGAGTTTTACAACTGCCCTCCAGTGGCTGCGTCAGTATCCATAAATCTCCTTCTGGTTTGATCACCTAATATCTCAGATGTGGAAGAAATCCTTTTGCAGTTTTACTTGTGCCAGAGTGACCGCTTCTCTCACAAGCAGTTTAAGACAGAGGAATTGATTCCTTGTCATTTTGACTAAAGGAACCAGATTCTGATCCCAAGCAGTTTAATAGCAGAATAATAAAAATAGTGTTGCTTCCGAAACTGTCAGCAGGCCAGGCTGCAGAGGATGGGCACAGGGAGTTAAATGCAGTCTCTTCCAGCTCAGAGCATGCCCTTGGATTTATGATCTCTGGGTTGGCAGCCAGGAACATGTTTCTTGTCATTTTTAAAGCATCTCTAAGGCAATTGCTCTTTTCTCAGATCCAGGCCCAGATGTGGGCTCTGCCCTGAACATCATCTGGGAGGAGCAAAGGGACCTCAGAATCCTGCCACTGTTGCTTCATTGCCTACACCTTGCTTTTGGGGATAGCTGGAAATTGCTTGAATTGACGCAGAAACTTAAAGCCTTAAGTACCCTTTAAAGAGCCCTTTAAAAATACTGCTCTAAGGTATTTCTGCCCTCCGTTCAATCTTTCTGCATAATTTGTTCCTCTTACCAGCTTGCGTCCCTCCACTGTGGCCAGTGGCGCTTCACAAGGAGCTGGATTGGGACTTTGATCTGCCTGAAAAATAATCCAGAAGAAGAAGGAATGGAGGGTGAGGAAGCTGCAGAACTTCATTCAGCTGTGCTCCCAGCAAAACCTCAAGCTAGCTGCCTGGGAACAGAAGACACAGGCATCGGAGAGGTACTGAGTGGGGACAGGGAAGGGAAAACGGGAGGACGTGTCAGTATCAATATTGTTGTCAAGAAATGCATACGAACCACATCTCCTGAGCTCCACAAACCTATCTGGACACCCAGACAGAGGTGCTCAGCAGGGCACTGGCCATCCTCCCAGTCCAGACCCCACAGCTACATGCTGTGCAGTAGAGTGAACTGCACTGTCTCCCCTACTCTGAAGGATTTCTTAAACTCAGGGGACTCCTCAGTTTTTAATTAGGGCAGGTTCAAATCTGCTTTGCACTGGTGGGTGCATCAGATTTTTGAGTAGAAAATACAAAGTGCTGATGAATTAGGCTGTTTGCTGCTGTCTTAATGACTCTTCCTGGGGCACTTGAGTTCAAGAAGTTTATCTTCACAAGGAAAAGCCTGCAGAATATTTTAAAACTAAATTAATGCTTGTAATGTTTTGCAGGATATTTAGGACATTTAGTAATGCTGTGAGGACACCTTGTATCCACATTCAGACAGTCTTTGAGTTGCCCTCTAGCATCAGAGGAAGGTTTACATCTAAAGTGGGATAAGCTGAGCTGATAGTCCTGCCAGGCTCTCCAAAATATCCCAAGGACACAGCCTCTCCTTTCCACCTACCTTAAAGAAGATACACTTCTCTGCCTTCCAAAGCTGTAGAAGGGTATTGGTTTGCATGGGGTGGGAGGTTAGGGGTATCTGACGTGTGTCTGCAACCCAGAAATCTGTTCTGGCATCTGGAACACTTCCAAACTTGAGGCATGCTAAGGTCTGGAATTGGAGTGATGGCTTCCTTTCTTTAAAATGCCTGTCCAGACCAGAGGTTGCAGGAGGAAGACAAGGTGAAGAGCTTCTCTCCTAATGCAGATTTTCTCTTGGAGCAGTATAAACACTACTCCATGCCCACCCACAGGCATTAAAGAGTCTTTCAAGGTGGTGGTGTTTGAGTCAGGTGCCAAACACAGCCTGACTCCTCCAACTATAAAAATCAATCACAGCAACAGATAAAATCAGCTCCAAACGAAGTGCTTTCCACGTTAAGCAAATATTGCATCTGACTACCAAGAAAATGATGTTTTGTTTCTAATTGACAACCTGAGGGGCTGAGGTATGGGAATGGCGGTGTCCAGGCCCTCGGCAGGAATTGCAGTTGTAGATGAAACTCCACCACCACCTGCTGGACACACTGAAGATGGAGCTGGGCTCATCCACGTCTGCCTGTTAGCAACATGACAAAAAAGTTAAAATGCCGGGACCAAAGTCCTTAACCTCCCGTTTTCCAGCCACTGGGAACTTTTCTACCCATCGACATGAGTGGCAACTACACATCTCCTTCGGAAAGTCTGGTTTTGTTTCATTTTATTGTAGCCTCTCAGATCTATCAGGGCAATTCTTACCTCACAAAGTACAGCCTGAATGAAAAAGCAGGCAAACAGTGGGGAAAGGGTTTTAGTAGACAATTTAAACCAAAATCTCTTATGTGGTTTATACAGTAGGAAGAAACCAGACTCAAGGTTAACCCCTATACGAGACTGAGCTGGGAGAAAAAAATCACTGCACCAGAGCCCATGCAGACAGTGGAAATTGCTGTAGTCACATAGCAATAACAGGGAGAACTGATTTTTTTGTATTAAAGAAAAAAATCACCCTGAGCTAGTTGGACCAGGAGTCTCACTGTGCCTTCCCTCATTTATTCCTACCTGCTGTGATGCTGCTGGGTGGCCAGGACCTGCCCAGGCTGGCAGCCCTCTGTGTAGGCCACACGCTCCATACCCGCTGTGCAGCAGCTCAGCATGTGCCACTTGTCCTGCTCAGGGGCAGGGATGGGGCAGAGGTGCCTAGCACAGAGATGTACCTTGGGGTTCCAGCACAGTAGGGCATGGCACCATCCACATTAATCCCTGTGGAACTACAGAGGCATCGCTCCATCCTCCAGCCATCCTCCCAGGACCTGGGTACACAGGGCACCATGCTGTTACCTCCCAGGCACTGAAGGAATTTCTAAAATACGTAGAGCATTAAGTGGTTTCCCAGAGTCTCATTTGGAGACCATTTCAGTGCCAAGAGCTGAGTTCTGCATCTCCATGCATCAGAGCAATATCCTTCCAATCTTCCTCCAGTGCGCAACCCTCCTGACTCTCCCTGCCCTCTCAGCTCCTCACTTCTTCATGGGACCTACAGTACCAGTCCCCAAGGAAGTGCCCAGGATCTCCAGGAGGTCCCATATATGCAAAATTTCCTACACTGAACCCACATTCCAGCTTATGCTGAGTCTGCAGCAGGGCACAACACACCAGGCTATTGCAACAGCAGTATCTCGAGCCTGCTGCATCATTTAGATCTGATTCTTTAATAAATGAATAAGTGAGGCTTTAATAAGAGATAAGGGAGCCTCAGATTGCCTTGCTCAGACTAATCTTTTAATGGTTGAAAATGATAGACAAGCTGCTCCAATTTCTTATCTAGCATTTTGCTTTGAATTATTAATAACCAATTTGTACTTAATTTACTTTGTTCAGAAAAATAACTACATGTGTCACTGGTTCAAAAATTTTTCATTTTTACTACCTTCTGCATCAGGAAAGGGATAACTTCATATACAGCAATTAAAAGACAAAATCACACACGCAACCTCCTCCCCTGGTTTGCCCTCCTAACTCTCTGGAGTATCTCCAGAAATACCAGCTTCTAATATTTCTACGCCTCTTTGCTTCAAACTTCCTTAAACTACAACTTGGGTTAATGATTACAGATGGTAAATGGGTAGAGTTCTCCTAATATCTAAACCAGGTTTTCCAGACTCTTGGACAAAGAGAAATAGTTTGGGATTAAACAGACTGAACATGCAGTTTTGAGGGAAGAATGGAACCTAGCACCTGAATTAATTCACATTATATTTAAGTAATACAAAAATGTAAACACAAGACATGTCTAAACTTCCTCATTTCCTAGAGACAGGGAACATTCCTTTTAATACTTGTAGTGATTTCTTTGGGGGATTCAAAAAACATTTTTCAAGGAATGTTCCCCAGGGTATGGCTTTCTCAAAGCATAATTTCTTTGCATAGAACACATTATTCTGCAGCATAGCATTAAAGTTCATCTCATTGAGTCAGGCTGATAATTTTAAAAAATAACAAATAGCATTTATTCAGGAAAACAAATATTACTGGATTAATCAAGCTAGTCTCCAAAATGAAGAGGAGATTAATTACATTTCAATGACAGTTGAATGAAACATCACAAACATTTTAAATCCGATTGTTTTGTTGAAAGTTGAAATTTTGCTTTTGTTTAAAGGTTTTATGAAAAATTTTTGAGAAAAAGCTTGTTCTGCTTTCACTTTCAAAACACCAAAATGAACAAAGCCACTACTTCAATGCAAAGTCTTTCTTCAGATGTAATTCTTTTACAAACATCTTGCCAAAATAAGGAAGGACAGAGAGAAATATATCTGCTTTTTAACGTATCAAATTTTAAGGAAAAAAGGTTTTGTGATAGAAAAAGAAAGGATTTTTTTAAAAATTATTAATTTTTGTTAGCATGTCTGGATTTTAAGGAAGCTTATTTTTATATTCTGGGGGCTTTGTTTGAATGAGGAAAGCCAAGTCACCCAATCAAAAAGTTGCTGTTAAGAAGAACAATGAGAAGCACATGGAAACAAGAACAGTCACCAAGATGATGAGTGTCTATACCTGTAGCACACAGGAAGAACAAACTAGGGAAACTGGAAGCTATAAATGGCCAGCCAGCCAGAGAGACAAAGGGAGAGATTTGTAGGCAACGCTCCTGAATTATGATAATTAAGTTTAATGAAGGGGAAGTATCAACACTGAAAAGAGGCTTTTACAGCTCTCTGATGGGTAGAAGTTTAACTGGCCTTCTCCACCCTGCAGAGACAAGAGGAAGGCTAATTCAAAATGATGTCTTAACACCACGGGTAGAATTGGGCTGAAGCTAAATTTAGAACACATGTATTAACATAGCCAAAAGGTAAAACTTTCCACAGATACACAGAATGCTTAACTGGAGAACAAAACCAATCCATCAGCCCTTCCTTAGCTTCACCTGAAGGAGGACAGCAAATCAAAGGTGAGACATTGGTTTTATAGACGTGTTCCAGTTACCTGTTTAACAAACCATTTGGTGTATTAATTACAGAGTGGCCACCACACAGTACAGAGCTCACTTAAAGAGGTTGCCTAAGTATTTTGAGGGGGATCCTGGAAAGTCTTCCAAAGAAAATGTAAATTTCTGCCACTGTCAATTCTGTGGCATTTATAAATGTTGTTGGGTTTTTTGGGTAGATGCAACCACTGGAGCCTGAACTCCTGAGATAATGCAATGATCATGGCAGTGGTAAACCCAAAAGTAAGGAAATACCGCTTGGCTTTCAGCATTTCCAAAGCAGGGCCAGAGTTAAACTGTAATCCGTTAACAGATCACATGGTTAATTTGTAATTTGTTATTGTAATCTGCAAGGAACAGTCTGGAAGGTGAAAATTCCAGGGGTAGGATTCCTCACCCATTTTCCAGTCACCAGGAACTTCACTACTGACAGTGGTAGGACGGTCCTACACATCTCTCCATGACAATGCTCACGCAACACTCAAGATGCAGCGCAGAGGCATGGTGATGTTATCTGGTTTCTTCTCTATTCCTTCTGTGATCACTGCTGGCACTCCATCTGCTCTTTGACCAGCAGAGACAAACATAAGCAAACATTTTTACTGAACGACCTTAATAAAGCCCTCATATATTTTATTCCTGAACAATTATAGGAACAAGAAGTATAATCTAAATTAGAGCTGCTTCTGATCTCAGGACTCAGGGATAAAGAGGCAGCCTGATCACCGGTCAAAGCAGCCTAACCAAGGTGCTTCTGCACAAACCCGTTTCTATTTCGCCTAGGATGGAAGGCAGAGCTTCATCTCCCGCCTGTTCTGCTCACTACTGTGCAGCATGGCACAACCGACAAGATACCCAGAACAAGGGAAATGTCAGCCCACCTCAGGCCATCTATCTCAGTGCTTCTCTTTGCTTACAGTAAAAAAGGTTTACCTTATTCTTTTCACTGCAACCAAAGCCTAAATTCACTACTTTTATCCAACCTGGGTACTCCCACATCCAGGGAATGATCCAGATTCTTCTCCTCTTCTCCACAAGGCTAGAGAAAAAAAAAACAGTCCTTTTTTTTCCCCCTTCCATCTTGTCCATATCATCCTACAAATAAGAGCTCCTCAAACAGAATATGGTATCCCAGATGAGACCTTATCAATGTGAATGGACTGCAAAGTTTTGCTTTGTGTTCGTCTTTCATGTGCAGGTGTGAGGTACTTTTGCACGACATCTGACCTTTTCTGAACAGCATGCCACTTTTTCTCCATAGAATTGCTCCACTGCCAGTTTATTTTCTGCACATTAAGTTTTTCTTCTCTCAGTTGTAATACCTTGTACTTCCCTGGTTGAATTGCATTCTTCTTTTTGCCTTCAGAAATTTCCAAAACGTATCATTACAATTGAGATCATGACAACCTCCAGTGTACTACCAGATTTTGTCATCTACAAGCATAAAGAGCAGACTCTCTTCTATTCCCTAGGTCACTAACAAAGCTGCTGAATAGATGAGACTTAGAACAGATGCTAGTGGAACTGGTACACTACTAATAGTAATTCCACTCCGTAATTCTTACATTCTGACCGTGAATTGTGCTTTAAGGAGAAAAAAAGAATGATCCACTTAGTGCTTGTACACATACAGCTTTCCTCAAACTACAAACACTTGCTAATGAAAACACAAGACAGTATCAGAAATGACATGTACATTAGGCTCATAGGTGTCACTGAACCCATGCATGGTCTTAGACACATTATCCAACCTCCATGTCTAGGTTTCCTCATCTGTCAGATTCCTGCTCTGTAAAACAATTTGTGACCAAGAGATTGGAATAATATCACCTTATGAACCAATATTATTGCTATGCTGAAGAACACCCTTTTATGCAAATTACTCACAGCAACTATGCCATGCATCTTTTATTGAAATTTTGCATTGCATAATTATGTACACAGGTGTTAGTGTAACTAATGGTTATACAGTAATTAATTAAATAGCTTTTGTTTCTGTAACAGTCAATGCTTTATGACAGATGAAATCTAAAAGTCTCTTTGGGGTTATTACACTCTTTATGGTCTATCAGGTCTAACTCCAGCATAATATCCAGCAATGAACATTTCATACATGTTTTGTCCAAAAAGCCAGAAAGTTCCTTATTCTAATGACTGTATCAACTATGAACTTTCAGGTCAATTACATTAGTAGATGGGCCAACTTACAGAAGAATTAATAAGGATGATAATTCTCATCCAGCAAATGCAGAGTGCAATGAAAAGACTCAAAAGAAAATGTTTCAAGCAGCGATTCAGATCAGTGTGGATCTTACCTTGAAATACGGGGCTGCTGAAAACTTGCTGTATGGTAAGAGAGAACAAAGCAGAGAGCTCAAATCAAGTGATCCTTCTAAATAAGCCTGACAAGCTTTTATTACAAGAAAACTGAATTAAGCAAAAACCAGAGGTAAGTGCTTTATCTGACATTTGGGATTTTAAAAGACTGAGAAATAGGAAGACATTTACAGAAAGAATACCATGTGAGGTCATCACCAATAAGAATTGGGTTTTATTCAAGCTATTGACAATAATTGAATTTTAGTTTCCTGCCTCAGCCTAGAGTTGTCAATTAATTGAGCCTTGCTTGCATGTGAATATTGCTAGAGGCCTCTAAAAGAATCAGTTGATTACAACTTTTTTTTTCTGAGGAGTGAAACAGCATCCCTCCTCCTCAATTTAAGTAATGATCATCTCTGCAGCTTTTATTATATTAAAGCCCCACATCAATTGATTCACATTTGCCAGATGCTGTTGGAATTGCTGACAGGTGCTTATTGCACTCCAGGTCAGCTTGAAATCACCCCAGGAAGGGACAGTCTGCAGCAAGAGCCATCCCAGACTCTGGAATGACCCCCCCTGCTCCCTGTAAGGCAAGAGGAACCTCAGGGAAGGAAGCCACGTACAAGAAACTTGCAAGGATGGGGAAACAGAGAAGCAAAATGGCACCTCTGCTTCACCACAAAACAGAGTGACTCAGGAGTCAGGGTGTCTCCTCAGCCTGCTTTTTAAATGGTTTTGCTCCAGAACCATTTCTCTCTACACTCACAGAGATACATCTACAATGAAGGTTTTTTATGGTTTAATTTCAGAAACTACCTGGAATGGGACAAAGGTATCGAATGAATTATCTTAGCGGGTTATTTAACCAAAAAACCCCAAACAAACCAAAAAAACACTTGCTAATTGTTGTATTAGCAAACCATTTAATTTATTAAAATGACTCCAGTACACCTCTGTGTTTCTACAACAGACACGGCATAACACATAACAGGTAAAATGTGGTAACATTCTCAAGGAAGCAGTATCAGGCTCATTAGCTGAGAAACACAGGAGTAACTGTATCTTACATCACCTCCCAGCTTAACCTGCTTCTACTCTTCTCTGTGGAGCAGGCAGTCAGTCAAACACAAGTGTGTGTATATGCTTCCTCGTCAAGGGTAGGTGAATAAAGCCCTATACTGTCGAAGAGAAGGCAGGCATGCCTCCAATATCAGTGGGAGCAGAAAGTAAATGCATTAATAAGTTTATGATCCCTGGGGGCCTGCTTAGCTGTGGCAGCATAGGAAGTGAAATTCTACATTTTCATCACTCTAAAAATGTTAGATTTGCAGGATGCATACAGAAAAATTAAGTTTCTTGTATCATGAAAGATCATCGCCAAAAAAGACTTGTACATCTGAGTAATATGCTCATAAGATTGACAAGACTCATGTATGTCTTTATAAGAAGAGAGTCTTAAAATACATTTGTGTTAAATTCAGGGCCAGTCCTTTGTTCTTTACTGGTCAACTTGACCGAAATTAACTCGAACCTGGCATTCTATCAGCAAGTGAAACAAGAGATGTTAATAAAATCAGAAGACACTGAAGGTGTAAATACAGTGCAAAGGTGTTGGGTTTAGTTTTTGACTATTACAGTCTGATAATTTTATATACTGTGCTTTATTTTCAGGGAAAAGCATAGCTGTTGTTTGTTATAATATACATGCTTGTATATAGACGTATACATACACACCTGCTGCAGAATGCAAAGGCTTTCGGTGGCATATGATCTGTAGTATTGAGTTCTCACATGCAGATTTTCATACAAAACCCCCCAATTTAGAGGCAGCCCCTCCCTCTGCATACTAAATGTATTCATTAACGTGTATTCACATGCATTATTACCTTACCCACTCACTGATTTACATTAACCAGATTTAATTTTTTCTTTTTTTTTTTTAATGTAAGCCATAAATATTCTTAGTTGCAACATCCAGCCGGAACATTCTGGTGACCACAGTACTCCTGGGTTTCATGGTAACCAATACATCAGTTGGCAGAACATTCTTAATAAAATGACTCAAGTATTGTTTGCTTCATATTGCTTCATTCTTAAAAATATTTTTCATGTACAATCTTCGCTGTTAGTACACTTCAGATTTACTGAAATGCAGTAAACTGCTCGTTATTCAGAAGCACCTACTCTTTTTAGATGTTAAATGGAAGCCATCAGCAACAACTGTTGTACGAAGCATTCATCAGGTTAACAAACAGTGCACATGAGCTAGTGAGATGAAACTGTTGTCTAAATAGCCAGTAGGCTTCACGAAACTAATTATGTGCGACGTAGTCGCTATCCTGCTGAGACAGCAGAAGGACGTAAGAACAAAAAGCAATTCTAGGGTCAGTTTTTATCCATATTAATGTAGCTTTGGTTCAGAAATTCTTTAAGTGTTGTAGAGCACCTGGTTTAGTGACAAAATACATGCGTCTCACAGTGCTAACAGTATAATGCTAATGAACTATAAACTGCAAGTTTCAAATATTAATAGCATTTAATAAAAAAATTTACAGAAATGTTCTGGTTGACAAGTGTGCGTACAAATGCAAGCTCCTTGGCCACAAACTCAAACTGTGTGCATCAGTTTTGTGCTGGCGTAACAGTGCAAGTGCTGAGATTCAAGTATGCTTTTCCATATATACGTTAAGCAACAGAGATTACATGATGAAGTCTGGGGGACTTTCTGCTCACAAGGCCAGGACGCGAGAATCAAGTGAAACATTGCAGTAATTGAAATGTTTGATTTCCCTCATATAGAAGGCAATCTAAAGGAGGAAAAACACATTTCACAAGCGAACCAGCTTCACATACCACCAAGTTATTGCTTCAGCTAGATCAGCTGTACTAAAATACAGGACTACAGGTTGCAATCTAACCGCTCACATGAAGAGAAGACAAAATCTACAGTGCAAGTCCTCCATGCAAAAGGATCAAATTGCAAGACCAGAGTCCTGTTTCATACAACAGAATTTATTAATCACCCACATTTGTCTATGAATTTTTTTTTGTAAGTCAGTGAGAAAAGTACATTGTTTCTAGAGGTTACTACTTCATGCCAATTTAGATCTGCTCAGAAACTGAATACAGTAAGAACACCTGCTTCCGAAGAATTGCAGAAGTTATTGCTGAAATTTTTAGGGCCAAAATTAAAAATGTTATTTCATGAAATCAACACTTTACTCCATTAAAAAAAAATAAATCTGACATCCTATTAATTAAAGAAAAAAAAAAAAACAACAACACCAAAGCAAATAGCTTTTTTCAATTAAATAATAATCTAAGATTTTACAAGATATTCACATTCAGGCAATTATCTCCTGACTTTCATCTGGCTGAATGACAGATGTGGTAATAAAAACAAGAATGCTACTCTCACGTTCTTCATGACAGCAGTGATTAGTGCAATTTACCACTGCACTACACAGCTCTAATAGTGCAAGATGTGCCTGCTGACAACATTTCTCACAATCATCTTCTACATGATCATTACTCTCAGATGTCTGTGAAGTGTTAATTCTCATTAGAATTTTGGCATTTATGTTAACATTTACGAAAAACTATGGCTTTATCCATGAAACATATATCCCGCCCAAACAAAATTTTTTAACCATTTCAAACAATAAAACTGAATTGGAATGAAAGTTGCTTGTTTATGCCATAAGCTGTGTTGCCACTAAACTCAGGGTTAGTTACAGATCACCAGTAAGTGTATTTGTGCATCTGTCACAGTCTTTAAAAGTGTATTTAAAACATAACACTGATAAAACTTCACTCTTAGTTTTAAATCTAATTCTAATAATTTATCTTATTTTTGCAACTTGTTTAATTACTTGTATCCAAAGTGTCATCTGAGTATCGCTGTATTACAACAGGATTGGGACTGTAAGAAACCCATAAATGCATACATAAGAAGGCACTTGTCTTCCAGTAGTTCAAGTCAGAGAAGGCCTTACCCAGACAGTGGCACCTTACACTTTGAAGGATTAGCAAATGTCCCCAGGTCTCAAAACCTGTCTCATGTCCCTGGACAAAGGTGCTGTATGTGGTCTATAGTACCATGAAGCTCATGACGAATTCCAGTAGTTTTTGCCTGTTACGCTGAGGTAGGAACGTAGTGCTTAGTTCCAAAATGGTATCTTTCCTTTGTTTTGTCTGATTGAAAACCTAAAGCATAATATGAATATATGTAAGTATCACCATGATAATCTCCTTTCTTTTGTGATTAACATTTTGTGGTCTATGCTAAATTTGCCCTCATTTAAAAGACTTTTTCACTTTTCTTTCTTGAAGGCTTAGATGGCAATGCCTTTAGATATTACCAGAATTCTCTCAATGCTGAAGCCCTTCAAATGGTACGGAAGAAGAAGAACTAAGAAATAAGCACAGTGTATGCTAAACAGACAACTCCTAACAGCAAGGAATAAAACATGCACCCAAAAGGCATCTGAACTGAAAGTGTAAGCACTTTGAGAACAAGAATTCAGATGCTATGCTCTGAATAGATGCCCAGCAGATGCTACCTAGTTCCACTTTTCCAACAGCAAAATAAACTAGAATTAAAATGAAGGATTTGATAATGCGCTTTCTTCACAGCTCTTACAGTCTACTGGAAGATACCTTTACTACAGTTAGCTTCACTGTGGGCTAACTATTGTTAGATTACAATACATCAGAACTTAAAGACTTCAAGACCCTTATCTAGCAATACTTTGCCTAAATGCTGATGCTTTCAAAATTATAATGCTAAATCCCATCTGGTATTCAGGAAGCCGTGCCACTCTCTTGAAAATAACTCTTCATTTCCGAATCTAGATAGGTGGTCTAGCTGTTACCAAGCTCAGAACATGCTCTCAGCCTTCTAGCATTGTCACCAGTGTCCAATAAGGACATGGAATAGAGCAGAAGAACTTCATTTGCTGTGAATAAAAATGTCTAGTTGCCTAGCCCTCATCTAGACAGGTTTTCTCAGGGGCAAGAAGTGCCCTGTTCTGCAGTGTGTGCTCTTCTACAACCCTGAGCCTTAATGAAAGCAAAATGCTGAGAACTCACAATACATTTGCACAGATACATTCACAGGGTTTAAACTAGCACTGAACAGGATCCATGAATGGTCAAAATTGTGCTCATTATTAAAGTGAAACCTAACAGTCTCCAGCTCTGATCACCAAACACTTACCCCAATTTCCTTAAAGACTTTCACTGCATTTTTCACATGACTGTAGGTAGCACTCTCAGCTACAAGAAAAAAAAAAAAGGAGATAAGCAATTGAATTCAGGCTACCCTGTGCTAGAATGAATCAAATCCAGTTCCAAAACCAGTTTAACATACCATATACAGCAACATTCTTCTCCGTCCTGCTTATTAAGTGCCTGTGTAACTTTTGAAGGTATTCAGACTCTGAAACAGGACCCCTAAAATTGTGCACAAAGATGACAGCAGAGCTATATGCCTCCAGTAAAGGTCCCAATAACCTCTGCAGGAAAGTGATGTACTGCTGGTGCTCTTGAGACTGGCTCACCTACAAAGGGACAACAAGAGTTTAAGTGACAGAGA